>SMGT01010715.1:74473-124815 GCA_004794575.1 Lanistes nyassanus | reverse complement strand
GGGTTAATGAATTTTTGAACAAAGGCTAAAAGCCATGTCAGCAGGGACGGCATGAGCTAGGAGGCCTGCGGCATTGTGTTAAGAAAGCAGATTACAAAGCAAAAGAAAGATCTCAATCCTCGCAGGCTGCGTTGTCTGGAAAATGGGCTTAAGAAGTGGAAAGACATTGCGAGATCCAAAAACATCCTAGATGCGCATCAAATAATCGGATTCTCGGGACAAACGGTCAAAAATGAAATATTTCTATGACAAATACTGCCCCTCCGGGACCATACCAATGCATTTACGTTATGGATTGCTTTGAGGATTGCCCCCTGTTCAGACAGCACAGTCTCCAGAACACCTCTTGCACACTCTAATAAACCATGTAATACACCCAGTAGAAGGGCCTCAATGTTATTGATTTTAAGTGAGAAACGTTAGTCTGAAAATTAGTAATTATATGCTCGGTTAGGAAGTTTCCCTCATGTGCACCAGGGCTGCTGCTATCCAATCAAAATCACACTGACAATGAAGTGTAAAGCATTCAAAAATGAAGTCAACAAGCGGTAACACGAAGAGAATTTTAATCCTTTCCTTGGTGCAAATTTTTGTTTTTGAGGACTTTTCACCAAAGAATCTGCCTTTCTACCGTACAACTTTCACCCATGCCTGTCATCTAATAAAATCTTTAACAGATTTACCAACTTGTTTACTTACCTTATGATTTTCAAAGCAGCGCATGAACTTATGAGCCGTGACACAGTTCGGACAAAGGAAATTTGCACAGTCAGCACAACGTGCAACAGCCTTCTCTTTCGCTTTGCAACTTGTGCAGATAATCTGCATGTCATCTACATTAGACATGTTCAAAAGGTCCACGGTCACATAATCCATCATCAAACTGTCTACCCCTCCAGGTTGCAAGTCTGTCTCTTGCTTGCATGTCTGCAATTTACAAACTTCAGTGTTACTTGCATGTCTGCAATTTACAATCTTCAGTGGTCTTCTTAAACTGGGAAAAATCTGTGTACATTCACATCACAAGCACTCTCTTCTTTTTTTGGGGGGTGGGTGGGTGGATGGGTGTGGAACTCATTAAGTCTATCTACAGATAACCACGACCATTTCACCCATAATAAAAACTATTTTGGGGTCCTACAGAAACTAACAGTTATGACCCAACATCTTACAAAACAAGACATTTTCTCTAAATCCACCTGGTTCACAGCTGATGCTATTTGGGAAAAGGGAGTGTATAAAAACAGCATGTGCACAGCCACAAGTTAGCTGTCCTAAATTTATGCTGTATGAAAAATTTCAAAAATCGAAAAATTTTCATTTTTCCACAGCACACTCTGATGAGATATGTGACACAATAACAGCAACCATGACAAAACTAATGAACATCCATAACACAGCACGTCTACATGCTACCTTCATGCCAAAGAAACCATCACCTGAGGTCGTCCCTTTTCCACTGCACAAATACTCACTCATATAAAGATCATGTGATAAAATTAACAGGAAAGAAGCTTCACTTACTGGACAAATAATCTGATTGACTTGCTTTGTGGGTTCCCCATCCACAGGTTCACTTTCCTCTTCAATTATCTTTTCAAGACAGGTCTGGCAAAAAACATGAAGGCAGGACAAAACTCTGGGCTGTCTCAGAGTTTCTTCACATACTGAACACGACTGATTTAGGCCATTGTTCTCAATGGAACTCTCCACTGGACTCGATGAGGTAGATTTTAACGACCGGGTTTCTTCTTCGGATGCCATTTTCTTTCTGAAAATATGCAAACAAGTACACACATGCAAGCAAGTACATGCACGCACCAGCACACACACTAATGGGTAAGAATCAGCAAACACGAAATACACTTGGACTACAAACATCACCTAGTGGAACTTTCAAAGAATCTATGTAATAAGAGAAAAGAGCATGCAGGTAAATTATAATTTCAACTGTTATGTTCAATAAATATGTTTAAAACAACGTTGTCATAAGCGGCTTCACAACCTATTTATACTAGCAGGACTCTTAACCATGGTTGATTTGTTCCTATTTTTTTTGTCAAAATACAGTATCTATAATCATATGTAGAAGAAAACAAAACTTCATGCTCACTCGACAGTCATAAAAAGTCTCAAACAGTCCTGAAAATGGCAAGTAGGAAGCAGGAATTTAATTAAGTGAATTTTTATATTTAAAATTGTTGTAGTTTTCTTAAATGTCTTGTGGCAGTTTTAAATCCACCAGCTGCCAGGTCCATCCATCACAATCTAAATGTCTTGGACACTGCATGTTAATTTTCACATCATCTATAATATCAACATGACTACTCTGTTTTTACTTCCAGAGCATACATTTTCTACACAAACCATTTTGTATTCATTAACACTTAGAGTAACTATAATCATGTAATACATTTTCTCATGTACATGAAGCAAATCATAGCTTTACAGCCACTGTCAAGATCCTATTACAATTTTTGTAAGGTACTGCTATGCCACACTTTTCGAGATATGGGATGGCTGAGTGGTTAGAGTGCCGGCCTTGTAACCCAAAGGAACTGGTTCTGTTCCAGTACACCACACCACACACCCCAACTGATCCAGCTGTTATTGTGTACCTGACCATTGGATCAGGGAAGGTAAGGCAGCAACGGAGAGAAGACAGCATCGTCCTTACAATGCTGGTCCACAGAAAATGGGAATCTCATGCACCCCACTCCACTTATAACCTAAAATGTCTACAGAACAACCTTTATCTTTTATTCTGCGCTTTTAAAAATCATGCCTTCCCAATGGTTAAAGCATTTTCTAACTCTGACTATACTGCTATTTTCAAACAAACGAGGCAAGTTTAATAAAAGTCACTTCAGGTACTTGAAATATTAACACACCTCAAAAATATTCTGAAAGATGCTAAACTTTATCAAATATTTTCTTTTGCACCTCTCACCACTGCACCAAAATAAAAACATAGAAAGTGTTAAAATGGGAGAACATGAACAGAATGACCAAATAAAAACTATATACAATTGGTTTTATCACATTGTAACACCTCAGCAAAACCCACTTTTACCATCGCTAAGATACTAACCCATGTTTTCCTAATGCTGCAAAATTTCTTTTAAAGAGCTTCTAACTGATTGTTTAATGCTTTGTGCAAGTGAGTTTCTTGGGTTAAAATCTATTCAAAATATGGCCTAAGCCACAGTCAAGAATAATGATAATTTTGAAAGGTTACAGCATTTTTTTAAATCAGTGAATGTCTGCAGCATACAACTGTCTAAACGCGTATCTTGAAATAATGAATTAAGGGTGACACAGCAAACAGATTCTATACGAACTTTAAGAGAAAACTGTCAGCAATTTCAATTCTGTGTTATGCATTCGCCCTTGACAGTTGGTTATACGACAAATAACCGCTGGGTAAACCAACGGTCCCGGGGTACCGACAACACTTACCAAAGATCGCAAAAAATATCGATGTATGTGAAAAATGGTGATAAAAAGGTGCTTCAACAGAACAATACACACATCTGTAAAACGTCGCCAATCAAAATGTCTGTGTGTCTTGATGTAAACTTTTTTTTTTCGTTTTGCACTCTGCGCCGTTCATCACCACGTCAACGGTGCATCGGTTGTCTTCGCACGTCTTAAAATAGCTCTGTACCTAAAAGACCTTGAACTTTTAATCGACTTGAATTCACATGACCTACTTGCTTTAGCGATCGATCAACGAAGAAACAAGATCACACTTTCGAAAGATTCTTTCCTGATTCATTAACACAAACAAATGCAATTAAATAAATCGTTAAATACAAAGCTACGTCAACCAATCATGACCACCTGTTCTTAACCTCACGTTCTGCGCACTACTTCCTCGTTCTATCGCAGCGGGCTAAGCAGATTTTCACTAATCATTTCCCTGTAGTTCAATTTGCTCTTTTAGTGAAAGAAAAATACACAGTGAAATAAAAATTAGATCCCAAGTGTCAATATATTTCAGCAATACAACACGATCCTACATCCAGGCTGCCAAAATAACGTTACCTACAGATGTAAAAAAAAATTCCTATGCACTAGACTTACATGCGCGCGCATATGAACCGCCCACGAGGCACTGACAACCCATCGACACTTGTTGCAGAAAATCTGCACAAGCATTAATCCCTACAAGCTCAAGCAACGATTGATATGAACACACAGCACATTAATGCAGCAAATGCGTTACAATCAGCTCGTGCAGAGCAGGATGCCGCAGAATCATTCTCAAACTTTTGCAATGATGGCAGACGTCTCCTTCCACTGCGACTACGAGGACTCGAGACAAGGTCACATTCTCCAGCATGTCCAGCTACCTATGGAATTTAACTGTATTGACGTGAAATAATTTTATTTCATAAAAAACCACCAAACTATGTTGCATTCTTACCTTTAAGAGCCAACTAAGGATGTCCTACAGGAAGCTCAACGACGCCTTCCCGCCATCTTTGATCACCGAGGCCTTTGGACTCGTCATGCGCAGTGTGTCAGCTCTGTCTAGTTGGCCTAGAGGCCCAGACATCGCAGCGGGAAAGGGGACAGTCACGTGCAACGTGCGTGTGTCTCTAGGAAGCTGTAATAATGCAAGCTTGTGAAATCCGATATTATGTTTAATCTAATAAAAGATTCATTTTCTGTTACAGTAAAGAAAAGACCGGATAAGTTAAATGTTAGCGAGCATTGTAAAAATGTGATGCCATCATTTTTGGTTATCCTGATGGGAACTTTTTTTTTTGTAGGTTATTATATGATTGTATCAAGGGTGTTGAAGATGGCTGTTGGCTTTATTAGTAGCGTTCAGAACATGAGTCAGCAAACAATATTTTATACAGACTGATAATCACAGCCTTGTGTCTGCTTTGCCTGTGAACTGCCAATCATTCTAACAAGGGGGGGGGGGTGGTCATTAGAAAAAGGGAAAACACCAAAAGGAATAAAGTTATTTAAAAAATGCAAGAAAGGTAATGGAAGAAGACTGGTATGCAATTTATTTTAATTGCTTAAAAATACTGCAGGACAATGCTTTAGCATGGATTCTTGTATTCTAAAAAAATAAAGTGTTCATGTTCCAGATCGAGGTATGAGGACCAGACTCAGTTATAATATTGTTGCACATTTATCCTCCAGATTGTCTTGAGCAACATAGTCCTGTACTGAACTGCAGCAGATCCCTCCATAATACAAAAGAGAACTGATAAAAGACAAATTCACATCAACCTTTTCTGGTACCAAACACAACTGTAACAGCAATACATATCTTTGCCAATGGGGAATTTTCACCTGTATCATGACAACTTTCTTTGGAGCAGTTTTAATGATTGGATAAATGACTATTGCAGAATGCAAGGGTCAGGGATGCCCGTGACCTTTTTGAATCCAGGAGCATAGTAATTGAGACTGCACTTCTCTATGGGCTGTGCCATTGCCTTGCTCCTTAGTTTTCCTAACCATGGGGTCAGTACCCATCAATCACCCATATAATTAAAAATAAAAGGAAAGTAATTCCAACTGTTCTCATTGTAGCATGTACCAACTTTCTAAACATTGAAGATGTGTTCACAGCCAACTGCTACTGAAATTGTCTCCTGAGTTCACTCAGCTGCCTCAGTGGTCTAGCAGTTAAAGCATCTGCTTCTGAGGCTGGAGGCTTGCAATCAGGCCAAGTCATAACAAAAACTTAAAAACTGGCAATCCAATAGCTGCCCTGCCATGACCTGGAACGATAGGGAACAGTACTAGGACTGGTTGGCCTGTAATCAGTATAATGTGACTGGGTGGGACTGAAACCTATATTGCGACAGCAGTCCCATGTGTGGCAGCATGTCAGCTTGTCTAAGCAACATCATCCTGATATGCACCTCACTTGTGACTAGACGTTAAGAATCAACAAACCAAGCAATTCTCAGTTCTTTCTCTTGTATCGTTTGATTTTTAACACTTTTCTATGCTTTGTTACAAAATCAGGGTACATATAAAACCATCAATACATGTACTTAGTACAGTACAAAAACAGGTAAATGCAGTTAAAACCGTCTTTTCATAGAAAGTTTTTACTGAAGGTTTTTTAAAGTGGCACAGGAAACCTGCAGTAATGTCACTCATCAGTCATGCTCATTTCAGCTAATAAACACTGTTATGTCAGTGGGAATTTCCCATTTTCCAGTATGGGAAGAGCAGGATAACAGTGCAATGGGTGATTATTCAACTTAGTACAAACTGTATTAACAAGGCTTAAAAACATAAACAACAGTATCACACACTTCTCACACATACTAGACAACAGTAAAACTAAAGTCATACATGTCAACAACCAAGAACATTCAACTTAAAACTAAAGTCTAATATCAAACCAGACATATTCAGCTACTAAATTATGCGTAAACACACTGCTGTCCAACAGATGATGTGTATGATGGTTGATGGTTGATAGGTTTGTAATGGGCTTTTCTGTTAGTGTTCAGGGAGTTAACTCTGCCATCCAGCTACCAGGTGGCAGAACCATTTGAAGCCATAACAATGATCACTTTGCTCGTGTCTGGCACAGTTCTGATGATATTTTCTTCCTCATTACCTTGTTGGCATGAAATGGCTTTAATGGTCGAAGCTGGACCATTATAAAGTTCTTCAGCTAAAATATAGGCGTTATAGATTCAGAAATTTTATTTTTTTAAAAAGCTATAGGGGAGAGAGACCAGTACTGCATGATCATATCATAGAAATGATTATATGTATTAATTGTATTTATTAATAATAATAAGTTTCATGTAAAACAAGGGAACTGTACCAAGCTAGAGAAGGGACAAAGACGAAGACAATCTACGTTTCGGGGCACTACCCCTTTATCAGGACCCCTTTATTTTCCTTTTCGTCATTTTGTTGTGTCGTCCTGATGAAGGGGTAGTGCCCCGAAACATGTAGATTGTCTTCGTCTTTGTCCCTTCTCTAGCTTGGTACAGTTCCCTTGTTTTACATTTAATTTGGGCTTATCCTCCAAGCGGCAGTCACTTGTTTTTCTTTAATAATTTTCATGCAAACTTTGAAATTTTCTGTTACTTTAGTTGTGAACTAAAAGTAGATTTAGGAGTCCGTCAAAAGTTTGTCTTTAAGTTGAAACAAACTTCTGCAAATGTGTCATTTCTTTAAAAAAACAAAAACAATCCACTCACCATAGAAGACCTGACCATGAAATTTGGGCAAAAAATTGTTTGTAGTTTTAGGATAAAATATATCGGGGCCCCCGAAAATGAATAAAAGAACCTCAAGCTGCCTTTTGTCAGCCATTAATTTTATTTTAAAATGATGTAGCCTTCAAATATTGTTGTCAAATAGCCAGCTTAAAGGAAAGAATATGAAAACATGTTATCTGGATACAATGTTTATTTTCTTTTTGTTTTCTTTCCACTGGATATGTTTGACTTCTTGAGCTTTGATGCCTTCTTAGTGGACAACTCAGTTTCCCTGCACAAACAAAACAGAGGTACATCTTTAGCTTCACACCACCAATGTGACTCATAACCATCTGTGGCTAAGCTTTCTGGTGAAAATTGCCAGACACACATAGAGACAAAAAAGATTTGTACCAGTTTTGTCTAATGTCCATTTAATTGAGATCATTCTAATGTATGATACTTCAATCAAATACCCCTCTATTGTGAACCATCAGCTGTTGGAAAAGATTACTATCCAGTAAACAGGTACTCAAAGAAAACTATCGGCAAGCCACATCTAAATTTTAAAAATTCATTTACAGTACATGGGAAACAACCAATGATAGAGCTTTCCAAAGATACCAGGTTTAGTTCCCTTACCCTGTTAAAGGAAAGCTTAACCTTAGAAGTAACCTGTCTTGAATTGATGAGTATTGATGTTGTGAGTCTTTTTAACCCTAAATTTCAAGCTACACCAGAACTGTTCACTTACAACCCAGCTTTTAATGCCGCTCATCGGCCTTACATGGAAGCCGCCATGTTGCCTTGATGAGTGACGTCAGTTACCCAGGCAGGGAGAAAGCTACTGCAGCCCGCAGCCGACAGCGCTCAAAGCAGCATCGTCACAGATATCGGGCAGACGCTTTTACAGCTGAACGCAGCACCACGCTGACACCATACTACTTGAGCTCGCCAAATACATTTAAACTTTATAAACTCTTTCCTTGTAAAAACAAAAGTGTATTGACCAAAGTAGTGAATTTCGTTAATATACTTCTTAGTAGAGTGCACTAATGAATAGATGAATATAGGTGACCATGTTTGTCCGCGTGGGTACGTCTGCGTGCGCGATTAAGCGTGTTGTGTGTTTATTAATCATTGAGTTTATCAACATATGTATATTCTAACGTCAGATGAACTACGATTGACATATGTTCTTTGACATTATTTTTTCTTCTGAATACCCTCTTGAGGGTAAAAGAATAAAGAAACTTGACTTGTTAGTGACATCGCTCTCAGCTGTAATCGTCTGTTCTCACTCTCAGGCTCAGCTTCCGTACGGCTTTGCCTTACTCCAATGACTTTTTCATTGGCACACTTTGTATTGATAATTGTCGGAATGGCTCCTTTCTTTAACTTTTTCTTAAAAGTCTTGAGGCCAAGCGAAGAAGCCACATCATTTTCATAGGTGCCTTCAAAGCACTCCCTCGTAAAATGGTCCTCGCACACGAGGTGCGATTTGTGCCATTTATACTCTTTCGCATGACGAGGCAATTATAGGCGTTCTTTACATTTTCAAGCCACTTTTTACATAGTGCATAGCAATCTTTTGATTTTGCTGGATTCGGAATCCCCAAAAAAGCTCTTGTAGCTTACGTCTACATTAAAAGATTTGCAGCGTTCGTTTAAACAGACGAACGCTTTGCACTGTGGCATGTTGAATGCTTCTGGGGAACTGACGTCACCAGACCAGACGACAGCAGGGATACTTTGCTTTCATTCGCGAAAGAGTACCACAACATGGCGACGTCCGCGTGCCATTATTACCGAAATTAAAACGTGCATTGTATGGAAATAGTACCGATACAGTTTGAAATTTACGGTTGACAAGACTCACAATATCAATATCTATGAATTCATCTCAAGTTGCGTCTAGGGTTAAGCTTTCCTTTAAGTGCATCTCGAGGAATTTTTGAAAAGTGTTGCGACATATGTTTTGACACATTGTTAACAGTATATCGAAACTATCAAAACCCACAATTCGACATGAGTACAAAGAGTTAAAGAAGGCTTCTGCAAGCATGTCTCTATATGCTAGAGCTAAATGTTTCTATATGATCATCAGCACAACATGTACATCATTCCACCTGCCTACTGACTTCACAAAGATTTTAAAAAATTGTTGCTTACCTTTTTCACTGTGACAAGGTACATTGACATATAACATGAGAGCAGGGCATGCACATCTCCACAGAAAAAAGTTCATTCCCAATGTCAAAATACCATCACAACAGCATCCTATCTTGTTTGTGTTTACTGCCTCATTTGCTAAATATGAACAGGAAAATGTTTCAAAACATGTTGAACTGACTTTTTTTTAAAGTTTCTACTAATCAGGGCAAATGTTGTGGCAAAAATCACTTACTCTGGCTGCAGTTTGAAGTCCTTGTCTAAGACCTGCACTGACTCCTCCTCACTATCATCTCCAGGATTTCCACCTGATCATACAGTGAACATGGTTTACAATACATGTTATCATTAAAAAAATGTATTTCCAAATGTTTCTTTTTTTCTGATTTAATGAAAACATTTTGGTTAAGGGCAATTTTTTCAATCTCTACAATACGGTGACAGTCATGAGTCTTTCATTCTCTTTTCCCATATACTTCATGCAAAGTGGCAAACCTCTGCTAGCACTAAGGTGAAACTTGCAATACCATTGTGCTCAGACACTAGAATCTTCTCAGGTTTTTTAATTTTTGGACACATTAAACCCATCTTCCAAAACCTACTGAACAACACAACAACTCTGACCAGAATCCTTGGAAAAATAAATCTGAGAATGATGGTAACAATCTATTACATGGATGTAATTCTCTGCATGGTGCAAGAAAGAAAGAAAATAACTTACTGAGGTCATTAGACAGACTCTGGGTGACCACATTTTCCTGCTGCATGATTCTTTTATCGACTGTTGTCTTTTGTTCTTCCTCTAATTCCTTTTCCATATCCACGATATTATCCTCTAACCACGCACTGGCTCTACCCTCTCCAATGGCACCGACTCCTCGCTCCTGTCAATAAAAGTGCTATCAACTCCCAGTTTCCTCAAAATGTAAAATCTATACATATGTCCCTTTTGATGTCTTCTGTAAATCCGAAATGAAATATTTTTTCAAAATGTGGTATTTTAGTGTAACAAATTAAAAATTGAAAGTTTGTATTTATAGACCGTATTTATCAAGCAAATTTACTGAGCCAGTAAAACTATAAGAATAATGGATTGTAAATACAAAAGAGTATGTTGCAATTTTAAGTGCACTTTCCCAAAAAGTGTTCTGAACCCGTACTAAAATTCCTGTATTTCTATCATTTATCCCTGCTAGGCTGTGTCTGCATTTCAAACATGAAACTCTACCACATGAAATGTTTGTTAATAATATGGTGCGTCACTATCAGTATTACAAGACGACTTACCAAAATATGTACAACATCACCACTGAAAAGAAATGGAGAAAGTAAAGGATATTATACATTAATGCAATCTGAGAACATCTGGTATTTTATCAACATATCAACCCATTTAGCAACTGCATACTTTATATATATATCAGTGCAACCAAAAAGCAATCCCCGTTAATTTTGCCTTGTTAAATTAACATGTACCATCTTTACATGGAATATCAAAAAATAAACAGTACTAATTTAACACTGTTTCTAAAGTAAAATGAATGATTCTGACTGCTGTAAATGTGGCATCATAGATGTTTTTGGCCATACTTCTCTGAAAGCTCAGATTCTGCATCTTGATCACTTTGACTATCAGAGTCACTTGGCATTTTACACACAGGAGTAGAGTGCACATCTGTGGCTTCTTTCGATGTTCTGTTGACTTTTCTATCCATCGCAGACTCTGCAAACCCACACTTTTGTCCCACTGCTCTATGAAATAACATTAAACCACAAAGATGTCATTAATAAACTTTGCAAAGACAATGGGTCCTGAGCACACATTCCTATATAAACTGCTGTCCTCTGCTGTTGTTTTAAGCATTTAAATTGCTAATCTGGTCATTCCTTAACATGAAGCTGCAGTTAGAATTTCAGTCACCTTTTTTTGCTAACACCAAAAGTGGGAAAATTAGGATATGAAAACAATATTAAACATCGTCTCCCTATAAAGTGCACAGTATCTTCTAAACTACACATCACGGTTAAGAGGGGAAAAAAGCTTTGTATTTAAATATGTAGTCCTTTATATATTATGGATGGAAAAAATACCTGGCTGATTTGTCATTTGCGAGAGCCTCTTGAATGAGTTCTGTCATTTGCATGACTTTGACCACAGCAATGCTAGAGCAACGTGTAACCTGCCAAAAGCAGCATAATAGTTACAAGTCCACAAATCAAAGCTTCAGACACACACAAACATATAATTAGTGCATGATTTTCTTTGCTGGACTTAAGGATGTTCTTTTTCTTTAAACTCTGAACTTCCAAGAAAGTTCGCCAAATTAAGAGCTGTGTATACAAATACGTGTCTCTCATCCTATCTATTTATGCAAGAGAAATTACAAACCAGCGTACTTTCACAAGACCAACAGTTTACCTGTTCCTTAAGCAGTAGCATGTGGCCTGTAACCTGAAGCATACAAATCTCTCTGTGCTTGTTCATTCCTATTACCATTTTCCCATCCATCACACGCTCCTCGAGTTCACCTGGGTCCACTAACAGGTATTTTCTGCAGAAATAAAAAATGAAAAGTTCTTGTTTTGCTAAATTAAACATGACTGCAGTACGCTGCTAAACGTATGCAAGAGTTTTTAAAACTGAAGCACACACTAAATGGAAGGTTTTCACTTTATGCTTCAGATGTCACAGCTCCATTTACCAATCTGACAAATACTCTATAAATCAACAGCTAGTTACGGAGTAAATCCAAGCCACTTTCAACACATTCATGTGTTTCGCTGATTTAATGTGGTCCTCAAGTACAACCTGGCCTCATGTGGGATAATTTATTTCTTACTGGCATAAAAACACAATCTGCCATACCAGCAATTCTTACAACTTCTCCTACTTTGTTTTCTGTCCACGCCAATCTCTAAGCATTTTGACCCCCATTTCCTCAAAATGATCGGGTCTACCCTCAACTATATTGGTCTTCCCTGCCATCTTGAACCTCCAAAATGAGGGTGGATTGTGTCCATTTGACGACTGCGCTAACTGGCCAAGAAAATGAAAACCCACTGACAAAAAATATTTTTGAAGGTTTTTTTCCCTGTGAAACCTTTTTCAGAAGCACGGAAATACAAGATCGTTTCTGAGGAAATTCGTGTAAACGCAGACATTTCCCACCCCTGCTGATGTCAGACTAAAATGCACTTACCAGGCATCTTTACAAACTTTTTAGAAATTCTGGCTGAAAACGTAATCACATATACTCCACACAAGAATAAGAAGTGTGCCACCTTTCTTAGCAGCTGAGAGATCACAAATTAGCACCAAAGGAAACAGTTTACAGGCCAATGAAATGAATTCCTTCACATGCACTTGCTAATCTAAATGTCACATTTTCTGCTTGTTAAAACCTACCCCTGATGGAAGAAGGCAAAGGAGACACAAAGTGGCATATGATGGAGACTCAGTGGAATAGGATCACGTTCTTCTGGAGTGTGCTAAAGAAAAAAAATCAGTAAATTTAAAAGGTGAAATGACCAACTGTTATGTTGATTATATTTATCTCTGACTAAAGAACCTAGTGGGTATAACTGATCATTATAAAAGTGAACTTGAAGAGTGATATTTTATACTGGGATGATCTGACATATTAAAAGGTTAAAAGGTAAAGGTTTTCCCATGACCTTTCAAAGGAGTGGGAATGTAAAAGACCCCCACTTTTCTGGGGCCCAGCATTGTGAGGGTGAGGCTCGTCTCCTCTACCTCACTGCCTTACCTTCACTGACCCTTGGGTCAGGTACCCATTCCCAGCTGGGTAAACTGTGGAGCAGCGCAAAGTTATCAAACCAATGCCTTTGGGTTTGGAGACTGGCTCTTTAACTCTTCAGCCATCCACTTCTCATATTAAAACTTAAAACAATCACAATGCAGCAAACTGAAACAGATAAATAGAGAAACTCACGATTGTTACTTCTTCGCCCTTTACTGTCACATCAGGCCTTCTGAAAACAAAATTTTATACAGATTGTAACATTTTTGTGCTGTGCTATGCATTAGTGGCAGATAAATTTACAGAAAAGGGTGAACTGTCTCCTGACAAAATGCTTTAAGCTGACCATCATTGCTTTGCAGCTCTAAAGCACTTGCTTGTGCCAGCTCATTGAAAGTCTCTAATAGTCCATTGTCTTCTGTTCCAAAAGGCCAATAGCTCATAGACCTGGTTTTCTAACAATGAACATTCCGCACAACTTTAAATCAGACTTCACTGTTCACAGCTATCCACTCAAAAGAATTACTGACATACCGGAAATGTGCTAATGCTGAAATGGCAGCAATGCTGGCACAATCCAGCATATTACCATCATGATTTAGGATATGGATATCAACTCGGATTGACCACACCTGTGTGACATAAAATGTCAATTAAACCACTTATTAAACTAAAGAATAAAGAAAGATAATTTTCAACTATATCTCCCTCTTCTATTTTTTTTTCATCTTGTGTTAAGAAGTTGTTGACTAGAATCTGACTTGCCACATTCATTCTTTCATGTGGTAGTCTGAGCTGCATGACTAAAATGTCCATTTACTACTACAATGCTACACCTCATTGCAATCACATTCATTGGGGCGTGACTTCTATACCCCAGCTCTAAAGCAAAGCTCTGAGGGTAATGAAAGCTTCACACAATCAGACTATTCACCATAACCCTACAACTTTAACACACACACAAGCAGTGATGGACACACATGATCATGCACACACACACACACACAAATTATAAACATGCACACATCTACCTTTGTTCCAGCAACAATACAAAGTGATTCCAAGTCAATGCAGCGAGATTCTTTCAGGCAGCGCTCCAAAAGTCTTGACAGTTCAACCCCTTCTTCTGTTAGTCTGTAACCAAAGCCATCTTTTATTTTCGAATTGTTCTTTTCAAAATGGTTGAAAGTGAAGTGGCAAGAACTACAACTTTTATTTTGAAAATGTTGGGGGGGGGGGAGGGGGGACTACCTCTGAAGCTGCAAGGTCAGGAAGCATATTTTTGATAAACAATCAGGGTCCCCACATCTCTTTCAGTAAAAAGAATGAGCTTTGCAAGAATCCCACGTAAGTCAATATGCAAAATGGTGGTTTGAAACGTCATCAAGGGAACAAGATGTGAAACCAGCATGTAACTTCAAGTTGTAGCATGTGAAGCCAGTACAGGGTGTTTCGTGAGAACCTTTCCTCCACATCTCCACAACACACTACCACAGACCCCAGAAACAATCATATCCGATTTTCAAGAAGTTTACAAGGAATTTTCCCTTTTCTTCGTATTTTAGGGAGTTTTAATAGCCTTGAAGTGGAACCTCAAAATTCAAGATTTTTTTTAATGGAGACTCAATGTGTATGGACCTTGTAATTACCTACAAACAATGAAATACACCGGTAGAAAACTGTAACACTTTGTAATGTAGCGTAACAATGGTGTAGAAAATTAAGATAAAAGTTGTCCTGTAACCTGTTTTAGATTGGCGGGGGGAGGGGGAATGAAACCCCTCTTTAGGTGGGCTAGCATTCTCAGCGAAGTGCCTATCTCCTTTCCCTGCTTCCTAACCTTCCTTCATCTATTTGTCAGGTACTCATTCACAGCTGGGTCAACCGAGGAAAGTGTGCTGTGGTGCACAGCCACTGAACCAGGCTCTTTGATTAAGGAAGCCAGCACTCTAACCATTAGGCTGTATGTAATAATAATAATCTAATATTTATAAAGCACCTATCCTTGATCTAAGGCTGATAGACAAAGTAACACATGCACAACCACAACAGCACACACAGATCCGCACATACATTATCCAAAATAAAGGGTAATGCGATACACTTTGAGGTTGAATTAAGGATGAGAAGGAAGGAGAGTGTCCGAAGTGAGAGGGGAGGGAGTTCCAAAGTCTAAGTCTGTAGAAGGAGAAACAGCAGAGGCCAAGCAACTTATGTTGGAAGTATTTTTGTTGGAAACGACATGAATCAGAGGAAAAGCAAAGTGAACGAGATGAAGTGTATAGAGAACTCAGACAAGTAGGATGGGGCAGATCCTGTCAGAATCTTGACATTCTGACATGATCCACCCCATCCTACTTGTCTGATTTGATTTCTCTATATCAAGTACAAAACACAAAACTGTGTACATCTGTAATCGATGCACTCAGAGACAGGAAGTCAGTGATATTTCTTTAGCAGTGGATTAGAAAGGTCATGGTAGCGCGAAGATTAATGCGAGCTGCCGAGTTCTGAACTTTCTGGAGGGGTTGGAGAATAGCATCCGGACGCCGATGAGAAGTGAGTAGTAGTAGTCTAACCTAGAGAGAATACATGACATGATTTGGTGGCTTCATCCGAAAGAAATTTTCTGATCCAATCCTCCTTATTACAAAATAACAGATCTGGCAAATTTTTGTAATATGTTGTTTCACCGAGAGAGCGGAGTCCATGAAAAAGCCAAGATTTCTTATAGAGTCTGATAAAGAGATTTAAGAGGATCCAAAAGTTGTAGACACCATTGTAAGCTTAGGGGTAGATAGTCCAGACAAAAAAAAAAAAAATGGATACCGGTTTGGTAACTTATCTATACATTTTCGTTCAAAAGGTGGCAAAGGTCCGACTAAATATTTATATTCTCTCTCTCTCTACTCCCCCCTCGTTATGCATCCTCCCACCACTCTTTCTTGTCTTGAAATGCAGGTTGCAATTCTATTACCTCCCTTGCTCAAAACTGGGACTGGCCATAGGTGACAATTCTACATTGATGAATACAATCCCTTCATTTGGTCGATGCAGTTTGGGAGGTGTCACTTCAGTGGATACCTGTGACAGTACTCTAGCAAAAAAAAAAAAAAAAATTTAAATACTTCAACAATGAACTTCTGCTTAGTCCTAAGCTCTCCTGTCCACATATATACATACAATGAGATAATTTTAATCTTTACTGGAAAAATGAACTTTAGAATTCAGATTAATAATATCCTCAATGCCTTCACAGTACATAGGTAACATTTTCTCAACATTAATAATTTTGAACTACCAAGTAGCAACCGAGTCTTAATTTTATGATATTCTATATTCCAATAAATTTATAAATTTTTGATGACGACACTTAAGCTCAGCTAAATACTGATACAGGCAATGTTTTAGAACACTACCCTTCATCAAGACAGAACAGACAACACATGATCATTATGATCCATGGATAAATGTCTTTTCTCATGTATTTGTGTTGTATATTTTGTCCTAATGAAGCAGTAGTACATGTACCTCAAAACATCAACTTTGTATCAGTAATTAGGTTGGCACAGTTCTCCTATTGTCACCATATTTTTTTACTCCAAGATGCATTTACTTATTATTTTCATAATTTTAAAAAATTTATAACTAGTTTAAGACATAAATAAAATAAAAAAGACACATAACAGCATTCCTAAAACATTTAAATCAAAGATATGAAATTGTTAAATTCAATGCATAAAGCCACTTGAAATAACCTAAATTCATACTTCCATGGGCAAAAGTATAGAAAAGTGAATGTACATGAAACTGGATTAAAAATATTTGCTGAAAAAAAATGAAGTATATTTTGCACATTTTACTATGATGTATGCTCCATTTACGCTGAACGGATACTTACTTTTATTTCAATAACCATAAATATACCCATGTTCTTCAGACAAAACATTAAATGGCAAGTGCACAATAAAAATAACATATACTTTCCGTGTGGGGGAAAACCCCATTATATCTCATACCAAGATTTAATTTAATCTGACCCCTTTGTGCCTGATCAATATAAACTGTATAGATTTTGCAATAGAATTTGTAATATCATAGGTTTGATTAGTAGTGGGGTTCTACTAGCACAAATTGACAAAAGATGGAAACCACAGACTCCAGATAATGTCTCGATAGTGAATGGATATAAATCAAATACATATAAATTATATCTTTATACCTTTTACACTTGTGAAAAGTTCAGAAATGCAGTATAAATGTTTGTTTTACAAGAATCGTCAATGACATTCACCTCGTTTTACCCATCTCAACTTGGCAACATCCTTGGCTAGACCCAAAAGAAATCTTGATATGCCGATAATCATAGGCCTGACGTCCATCAAGTCTCTGTGTGCAAACAGATATACATATACAGGTTAGACCTACAGTTTTTCACATTTATTTAGCCAGCATCCCATGACTCAGCTTAGACCACAACATTTGAGAGAGACAAAGGTAGAGAGAGAAACCTTAATTTTTCAAAGGGAAAAGGAACAAGCACACTGTGCTTTTTATAAGACTTAGCCCTCACCCACCGATGGAGTGGGAGAGGGGGGCAGAAAGGGAAAGAAAAAATGAAAGGATAATTACTCAAAAACAAAACTATAGGATGAAAGAAAAGGTCACACAAGGTAAAAGCCCATGGGTAAAATCAGCGCTGTTTCAGCTTGGTACACAAGTGGGAGTCAAATTGTCATGAAGGTACATGGAACTCATCACTGCCTTATAACCAGCTCATCATACCAACTTGCCCCAGATCAGACCACCAACAGAACTTCTAATCATTGTAAACTGTAAAGGGTAAAGAAGCCACTTAACACTTAGCAATGGGACCACAATACCATATGTAAAAATGGCTGATATGATATAGATCTACTCTCATGCCACAGCTAGACCTTCTTACAAGCATCATGATTATGCAACTCTTTTGCAGATGGACATTGAGCAGTAAAAACCAATTTCTTAGTTCATCATACCAAGAAAATTTAGACGTTAAGAATAAACCAAAGTCAAATTCTAAGGGTTAGGAAATTGACATAGTGTTTAAACTTTAATGTGCATTGATGTGCCCTGCTCCTGGTGGGCTGTGGCACATTATATGTGTAAGGAGTCACCATTGGATCGGTGGCGTGTAGCAACTGTAAAGTTGACCCTGGTACGACCAGGCGAGCTGAAAAAGTGGCGAGTCCTGCGGACACTTAGGTAAAACATCTAGCAGTACAGTAGAATGTCAAAATGAGAGAGAGAGAGAGAGAGTCAAAATATGAATGAGAGAGATCCCAAAGCTGACTCTTGAGGCATAGGGTTACATATGTTAACACTTAACAGTTAGAACAGGTACCACTTTAGTTAAATTAGCGTGTTTTACACAAACGCATAGAAAATTAAAAGTTACAACAAAAAGTAGCCTCGTATTATTAAATGCAGATATTAGCGCATACTAAAACAATTACTTTTCTTTCCTTGATTATATCAAGAAGAAACTCTCGTTCGCAATTTGACAGTGGAGTATCTCGCATCTTGCAGCTGAACTATTTCAATATTTCGCGTTATTTCATCAGTGTAGCTCAGTTAAACAGAAACGACGGCGTGTTTCTTTGTATTTCAAGAGAGATTACTCTCAGACACTTCCGGGTTTATATTCCGTTGACAGACGAAACCTCGGCCCTTGTTTATCCACATTACCACCATTAAAAATAATAAAATGAAAACACACACATATGTGGTATTTTGAATACAGTATGGTAAACGCAGAGCAAACTCATGGCAGAGGAACAAGATCTAACAGATATTGGCCGTGTAGGTACGAAAGGTAAGGAAGTAAATGCATCTATATGGTTGCTGCATGATCTTGATCATTGATGAAAAATAGAAATTAACATTTCCTCAAGTCAATCCGTCACCTGGCTGCCTGATGTAAGTCAAATTAAACAACACCACGTCTGTTCTATGATCCTTACCGTTTCTTTCGTGACAGTCGTAAAATTTGTAAAGCGTGCTTGGAGAATAGCCAGTTGATATAATGTTTTTTGCTGCGGTGGAGTAGTGATTCCGATAATTACTAAAATTAGCTCTACTCTGTAGTCTAGTGTTTACACTTAAGATCTGCATCGTCTGAACTGTGAACGCACTTCTCAGATTTCTGGGGATGGTACTGACATCAAACACCCACACACATTAATTCATTAAATTTCTTTCAGCATAAACCCTTTCTCACAGTCCCTAATAGTGTCATACATAGATATGCGCGTTCTCGGTTCTGTGCACCAATGCAGTTTGAGTTTCATATGTGAGGAAGATCATGGCCTTGGGGGAGATTTTTAGAACATGAAGAACCATTAAATCACAGTTTATAAGAATGATGTTAAAAGAAAATAAATCGTAAATATTGTTACTGAATAAAAACTAATTGTGCCCAGACACACATAGCACAGCGTTTAAAATAGACCTAGTCATATGACATTAGTATACTGACTATATAAACGAAGGTGATGTCAGTGTTTAACCCATTTATTTGTTTAAGCAGAACTTTCATCAAAATCTGATGTATAGTTAGTATAGCTATACCAAACTATATTTAGAGTATTTTGAATAACAAGTAAGAATGTGATGCAGACGATATACTTACTACTGATTCTGTATACTATAATGTAGCATAACTTTTTTTTTTTTTACTGGTTCGTTACCTTATTCAAGTTTATGCTGGGACAGGAGGAATAGTGTAGTACATTTATTGCCAGATTTATAAAAATACACTTTGTACGGAGTATGTATAATCTTATTATTTTTTATCATTTTATAAATCAGCAAAAATGCAAAAATAAAACAATCCCACTGTCATTATATTTGGTACATAAACTTGACAATCTGGGGACCAAAAAAAATATGAGAGAGAAATTCAAAATGTAAACATCATTCTCAAATATGTCTATATTTGATTCAATTTTTAAAAAATTTATTTGGGGCAACATTTTAAGAAAAAAATCCAATTTCTTATGTTAGTTTTGTAAATTATTTAAACAAGGTAGAAATACACATGTTTTCATAATCTGTGTCTCAAGCTGCAATATTTTTTACTTCTAGCATGTCTAGCACACATTTAGATTATGCACAGTCACATTCATATTAAGGCATGCATTATACTTCTCAACCGTTAAATTAGAACTCTTCTCAAACTCAGTCACTAAATCCGTGAACAGGAAAGACGGCAGACACTTTCCTTCGCTGCTTCCTTAGGTACCCTCTATATGCACTGACGTTTTCACATTTTGGAACTTGACTCCAAGCTGATTACTAAAGGAGGGTGAGTACAAAACTCACTGCCCTGTGAAAGGACATCATGTTGCTGTTTTGTGTGGTTCAAAGATCATTGTCAATATGTGGAATCGTATTTATACGTCTTGGGCCATAATATCATGCAAATGAATATTGTCATAGAACAGTACTATTTTAATTTTAGCTTCTCCATGTGCTACTGATTTGTCTGTAGCTTATAAGGGAAAAAGAAAGCATTGATGATATGAAAAACAGCAAGATATAGAAGCAGAGATTGAGGTGTATAACCTTAGTACAATAAAAGTTACACAGATGTAAGTTTGGGATAGAAGACAGTCCAGCTTTACTGAGCTGTCTACCAGGAACGGGAGAGGGAGAATATGACATAACACTAAGAGTAACACAGTACACACAGTAACACAGCTAAGTTTAAAAGAAATGCTAGAGGAGAAGCTGTGTGGCCTGTGGCTGTGAATATATGTGTGTCATAACATGCTGGACATCATACACATGTTCAGTCATTGAGCGTTAAACTGCACTGGTTAATATAATCACACACTTTATTATTTAATTTATTATTAAAATAAACTCATGAAAAATAAATGATGCACTATAAATATTAATGTCTACACTTTTATTATTTAGAAAATGCCACTTGGTGGCCCTGCATCACATATGATATTCATTTGTCACTGATACATGTATATCTTCAAATACAAAGTGTTTTCTGTGAACTTGCTACTTGCTATAGTACAAACGGGTTCTAGTGTTTCTTGTTGTTTTTTTTTACTTCTTGTTTCATCGTCTGTCATTCTCATTTACATCTAGCTCTTTCTTCATTCAACCTTTTTCTTTATCCCCCTCTTCCTCCTCCCCTCACCATTCTCTGTCCCTATCATTTAACAGGCATGGGAAGTTTCCTTAGATTCTTGGTATTGCAAGATTTCTTGGTCCTTTTTCAAGGAGAAAAATGTTTCGAGAAAGTTTTTGCATGCTATAAGGTATTTTTTATTTTCATTTTTCATTGATCTCAAGGTCAAACTGTGCAGAGTATGTGCCATACCTCATTTTTGTTTATGCCTTTCTGCCTTTTCCACCTTTTCCACCCAGGCACCATTACTGTAGGCTGTAGCACATGGTATGATATAGTCAAGTGAAATTGTTACTGCTGCATTTGCTGCATGTCCAAAGAATTTTTCAGATATTTTGAGCTTAGCAATTTCCATTTCTGTTTAACATTTGTTGTCTGCATGTGCATGCATACACTCTTGCTTAAACCCATGAGGGAAAACTATGCTACATCAAGAAATTGAAGTTGCCGAGTGCATAGATTCAGGAAGAAATATCTAAGTGGATGATTGCTCTCAACTACGAAACCTGCCTATGCCAGCGTACCATTACCAAGCACAGGGCAGGCACTTGTGGTTAGGTGAAGTCTATTGCCTCAACATGGCAGATGATGTTTCTGCCTCAGGCATCAACTTATCTCTGTAAACCTGAGTGCCTAACCCCTCTCCTCACCTTCCGACCTTTCAAAGCCCCTAATCATAGTTAAAAAATTAAATCATAAAAAGAAGACAAAATATACAGAAATCAAACTGGTGACATTTCAGATGCAAAACGAATACTTGCAGCAATGAGCAAGTGAGGTACTACTGATAAATGTGTTCATTATACCTATAAAACTAAAAAGTTCAGTGACATTTCAACCTTTGACTTGGAAAAACCATCTGCTATGTTGAGACCACCATTTGTACCCAAGTGCAAGGAGGTGAAGGCAAATAAGAAATCTCCATGATGGGGGGAAGAAACATTGACTGATTGGAGACCATACTTTGCCTCTCTGTTCCTTTTTTTTCTTTTTTTCTTTTTTTTACAGAGTATCAACACATGGAGGACACACAAAGCGAGACAGCTGGAGTTCACCCAAAACATATGCAGATCATCAATATCAATGCTCCGCAGATTCAGAGCTTCTGTAGCAATAAGATCTCGTATGTCTATCTTTCAGGGAGTGGCATTTTATTTTTGACTGCTAAAGATTGCGTACCCTAACTTTTCCCATTAACTAGTTTATTAGATATTTTTTCTTGTTAGCAGAAAAATAAGTAATGGTATGAGGCCACAAGACTTTTACAAAACCATATAGCTCTTTTGTTCTATTATTTATTTTGCAGATCATAATAGAACCTGACTTTTTCTATTCAACAGATAAAATCTGTTATTTTTTATGCTTTTTTTTAGACACCCATCTAACCGATATCTATAGAGTAAAATGAACATTAAGACTTTTCATTTGGAGAATAATTTTTTTGGACATCCTTAGTGTGTAATCCTCTTTGTCAGATTATTTTTGTTTGTTACAAATTTATAAATAAAAAATCTAGGTTTGTAAATATGTTTGAACTGCCATATTGGAGGGTTTGTACTTGGTACATGGAAAACAACCATGTCTTTAAAAGTTTTTTTTTAAAAATGGCCCTTGAAAAATAATTAATTTTCTAAAATGTTAATCCACATTAGCTACCATCAGCTTGTTTGTGTTTACATCTCATTTTTGTGTAGCTTGTGTTTCATTTCAGTACCACCAAATACAGCATCCTGACATTTCTTCCCAAGTTCCTGTTTGAACAGTTTCGGAAGTATGCTAATGTCTTCTTCTTCTTCGTTGCACTCATCCAGGTATAAAATCAGAGTTTTGTTTTGTAGCTAAAATTTAGAATGGCTCTCAGCGCATTGTACCTGATGACATCCCATTGCTAGGTAAATGAGGACTACAGCAGATATAAAGATAAGTTGTGGGTAGTGGCATTTTAATGTTCACCTCCACTTTTCATGTTGCAAAATAATAAGTAAGTTACAGTTATTCTTAAAACATTATATTTTGTTGCTAGATCATCTAGCAGGTGGAAGTGGTGATGTGTATGGACTTTTGTTTGAGCGAAATGACAGTCTAACAATTGACATCATAATGACAAAACCCTGTCATCTGGGCAAGATTTAATGCAAAGCATTCAGTTGTTTTAGTCACCAAGGCAAATCTTAAACTGAAAACAGGAGCCCCCCCCCCCCAAAGGAATACCTTTGATGGCGCTTAAAAGAGCTGGAGGATTTAAAAAACGTTTATTAGTCTTCTTTCATGTGCTGTGGGTCAAAATAGCATGACCCAGTCCTAAGGAGTTTGTTGACAATGTACAGCATTGTAAAGTCAGTTTTTTGATGATGCTGATGAGTTTTTAGTTTAGTCCTCTTTCCTCCTTGTGGAGCATAAGGCCTTGACAGTTGTCTTTCTGTGGTCTCTGGTGATCTGTTTTGCTCCTTCCCAAGACATGTTGGTGGCTTTGAGTTCTTCCTTTAGGCTCCATCTCCAGGTCTGGTTTGGGCACCCCCATCTCCATTTGCCTTGCGGGTTCCAGTCTAGCGACTGCCCAGTGATGTTTGAGGCCTCTTTCCGTAGTGTGTATTTGACCCATCATCATTTTCTTGTTCTGAACTGGATTACATTTGCTGCTGGTTTGATCTTGTCCACAGGTCAGTGTTTGGCACTCTGTTGAACCACTTGATGTGGAGGATCTGTCAGAGGCTTTGTTGATAAAGGAATGGATGCTTTTGGAACTACTGGTGATGACTCTCCATGTTTCTGAACTATGCATGAGAACATATTTTACATTTCAATCAAAAACTCGAATACTGGGCCTGGTAGAGATGGCGGTTGACTTCCAGACTGTGTGGTGGGTTGCAAAGGCTTGTCAAACTTTTTAAATCCTAACGTTGATGTCTTCATCTTTCCCTCTGGACTACCTGATCTTGCTGCTTAGGTAGATGAACTCTCTGACATCCTCTACTGCTGTTTCCTTGATTATAATCGGTATTTTTTGCCTGTTGTTCTTTTGCAATATTTAGGTCTTTTCTGGGCTGATCTTCAAGCCAACGCATTGTGCAGTCTCTCCCAGGGAGTCAACTTTTCTTTGTGTATCTTGCAGATCTTTTAGCTTCCCCGTCAGCGTCCACTGGATGCTTTTCCAGAGTTCGCGTAGACTGTACTTGTGACCCAGTCGAGCACCACTAGGAAGAGAAGACGGGACAGTAAATATCCTTGTCTGACCCCAGTGGTAACCTGGAACTCTTCTGACAGTCTCCCATCGTGGATAAGTTGACATTAGAAGCCATCATAAAGCTTTTTGATGATGTTCACCATCTTCTCTGTTACATCTTAGTGTCCCAGGATGTTCCATATTGATGCTTTGTCTACACTGTCAGATCTCTTCTCAAAGTCATGCAGACATAGAGTGGGGTCTGCCACTCTTTTATCTGTTCTACAGTGATCCTGAGTGCGGCAGTCCGGTCAGTCAGGATCTGTCCTTCATAAAGCCTGCCTCCTCATCTCTGACCCTTTTGTCAACAGCATCTTTCATCTGATGCAAGATGACTCTTGTAAGAACTTGACTGGGGTTGGACAACAGTTGGATCCCTCTCCACTTATACTATGAAAGGTCTCAACTTTTGGGCAGTTTCACAAGGAGGCCTTTCTTCCAGTCTGGTGGGCTCCCTCCTGTGATTCACACCAAGTTGAGCAGTACAAACAGCTTGTACAAGCAACTGGTCCACAATGGCTCACCTCCTTCTTTCAGAGCTTCTGCTGATGTGTTGTCATCCCCTGTTGCTTTGGCATTTTTCATACTTTTCAGGCCCTTGCAGATTTCTTCTTTGTTAATATCTCCAGTGTTGATGTTGAGTGTGTCTCTGGGCTCTGAAGAGCCCATTTAACACCACCTGAAAATGCCCCTTTCATCTTGCTAGATGGTCCTAAACTAAGATGAGCAGCTGGCCTGCTTTGTCTTTGCCAGCTGCTGTATCTGCCTCTTCAGTTACTTTGTTGAAGAAAGCTCTTTTGTCCTCTCTGAGCTGTTTCTTCACCTCCCTGGCCATCTCACTATATTTGTTGGTGGCCATCTGCATCTGTTGCCGGGTTTTGGTTTGTTTCAGCTCTACCTTCAGCTTCTTCCTCTTTTCCACCTTTTGCAATGTCTTGTCACTGATCCAGGGTTTCCTATTTGCTGGCTGTCTTCCCAATATCTCTTACTCTGTCCTAAAAGTGGCTTGGTTGAGGTTATTCCAGGCATGTTCTGCAGACTCCTCCTCTCCTTCCTTCATCTGGAGAGTCTCAAACCAGTTTTGTAGGGCAGTCTGGAAGGTTTCCCTGGTTTGTCTTGTCTACAGCTCGCTTACATCCAATCTGACTCATGGATTTTGTTGCTTCTTCCTCGCTGATAGATTTATCTTCAGCTTTGAAACCATTTGATGGTCAGATACAATGTCTGCTTCATGCTTGGCCCTCACATCTTGCAGTGAGCTCTTCCAGCACTGGCAGACTATGATGTGGTTGATTTGGTTTGTTGTCTGGTGGTCGGTTGAGAGCCATGTGTGATTTGCTGGTGAGGGAAAAGAGTTCCTCCAATGGCAAGGTCATTGAAGGGACAAAGGTCAGCAAGGAGTTCTGCTTCCTTTGACAGCAGCAAAGCTACCCACTCTTCATGGGAGTCATCCTCTTCTTCTTTGCCAGAGTAGAGCAGTGTTTCTCCAGTTTGCTGTTTCATTTCACTGAAGGAGTTCCATCTGACTTTGCACATGCAGAGGAGTGTGAGGCGATAATGGTTCGTTTTCCACCCTGCCTGTGCGCACCTCCCTGTCTCCCGAAGTGTTCTCACATTCCATGTTCCGATGGTGACAGGGCACTTTTGACGAATCAGCTTTATCCATTGAAGAAGGGTTGCCAGTCCTGCAGTTCCATGATGGCTTTGGCTGCAGTGCTTTGTAATCCTCCAGAATGGAGCCCTGTTTCTCCTGAGACCTGAGTTTGTGTAAGATATACTGTTTTTGGTTTCCGTAACAGTATGTTTTCTTTTTTATTTGGATGAGCTGTTAGCCCATGGCACAACCTCCAGCCTGGAGGACCAGGTTGTCTGTTTAGTCTGCCTTCTACTTCTCACAGACCTGTTTGGCTTGATCAGACCTGCCAGGAACAAAAGGCTCCCAGCGATATAGCTTTAGGGGTTGTCGAGATACTCGAGCTGTCCCACTGCATCAAGGCGAAGCACCATCAGGACAGGATAGTGATGAGAGACCAGTGTAAACATAATCTACTCAAATAAGCTTGAGTGCTCTTGCCTAGCATTAATTGTGACATCTTTTGATAAAGCAGAACGACAGCCTTTGTGCATCCATGAAATGCCATGTACTTGGTGCAGTTGTAACTAAGCTGTTCTTTTGCAAGCAACACATTAAGCAGAAGTGATCCAAATATATTTTATGAATCAAACACAACTTGTCTCTTCACTTTATACGTGCTTTAAACCATAACTAGAGAAAGGGAACTTGAGATTGGTATCTTCTAGTGTTTCATGTCACAGTACAAAAATTATTTAAAATTAACTAAGCATCATATTACAACCTAATGACTTTTAAGTTCCATATGTTTCACTATCTTTTTTTCTGCTCTCTGGGTCAGGGGAAAGAAGGGCAGCTGATGTGAATTTCTTTGAAAATTGGCATTACATGTACTAATGGCATATAAATTTTTTATTTCCCAAATACTTCACGTAAACAGCAAATTCCGAATGTGTCACCAACTGGTCGCTACACCACAGCTGTACCCCTTCTGCTTATCCTTATGGTGTCTGCAATTAAGGAAATCATTGAGGACTTTGTAAGTAATTTCCTGTTGATCAGCACTAAACTTTTATGAATTGTGTGTAAAAGGCTGCCTATTCATTTTCTGAATGACTGGCGTTTCTGAAAGAAAACAGACTTCTGTTACTGTGATGATGCCCTTTTTGTTCATATCTAATTTTATCATTTGGAAGCACACTCTTTCTGGCTGGAATCACTTTATAATGCAGTACTGTAAGGTTTAGAATTTTACAATATTTGTAAAACATACAGCATAATATTTTTTGTTTCTGCTTTTGAGTGGTGGAAAAATGTTGACTGGGATAGAGAAATATGGTGGTCTGGTGGTCCATGGCCATTGGAAATACATGGGTGCTACTGTGCCAGTTAGATTCATTACATTTCAAGAAAAGTTAATGTGGATGTATCAGAAAGAAAAAATATATGTACAAGACTTTACCAAAGCCTTAAAAGTTGATACCAATGGCAACAAACGGCAATGCGAATCTGGGTTCCCACTAAGCCTAATTTCACATTTTTATGTACAAAAAATATGAAAAGTTTGGGAAATGTGTGTCTCCTTTAAACACACATTTCTAAGTCAATCATACATGAGTTTGTTCGGGCCAAATGTTTAATCAGAGATTGCAGACACCAGCAAAGATTGTAGACCTTTGGTTCAATCACCGATTGTTACAGTAGACAAATAAGACAAAGGCATCATAGTTACTTTCTCAAGGTTCTGTATGCGTCAGATTGATGTCGCTCATTTTATAGCTGTCATTTCAGAATACTAATAGATAAGCTGACAAAGTTTAGTCAGATTACTGGAGGTAACATTACTGTTAGTCTATCTTCGGATGGAAGACCTATAAATTAGAAGTATAGTGAGAACATGTCAGCAGTTGGCAAAACTAAAGGTAGAGGATCAAAAATGAAAGTCTTGCTGCAAACATTAACTAAATTTTACAAATTTTGAGCACTTTGGGAAAACTGCCTCCTGATATTGGAGTTCCACTAAGCATAGAAAAAATGTGTTGATCCATGGATCAGCAAACTTTCCAAGGACTAGTCTTATGCACAGCAATGCCGTAGGCTGCTGCTCTTCCCACCCATCAACCATCAACCATCACCACCACGTACCTCAGCCTCAGCCTCTGAAACTTCCACAGACTCCAGTAAAATGTTTGCTAGTGGTTAAGGACATCAGGCACCAATCACTACATTTTCTCTTGCTGATAAGCCGATCAGTACCTCATACTGAAGATGCTCAAGTTTATGCCTATGTACAGTTCAGACTTCGTACTGGAAAAGTTTCACACATGCTTCTGTTCACATGTGCCACATTTAAATATTACACATTCTTTTGTCACTGAAGGCCTTTATTTTATTTAAAAAATGCTTCAAAGTGTTCAGCTTCATGGGGCTTTGCCCATGGACGCCACCAGGGGCCTTACAACTGGTTTTAAGTTTTTGAAAATATTACAGTAGCACACATGGAATTCTTGCCAGGTCATTAAAAATCATAAATCACTAGCCCATTGGCTAATTAATTTTACAAGTCACTAGCCTATTGCACTTGTGAAAATTTTAAAACTTTCACTATCCCTGGAGAATGCTTACCATGTCTATGGTCAGTATGTCTGATAATATATATATATATCCACTTGTTTAATCACAGAAACGATACAAAGCTGATGGTGTTCTGAACAACTCACTAGTTGAAGGTAAATTTATCATAACAGATATAAGAAGGAAGGAAATATGGAGCTTTGAATTGAGCTGCTCTGGTTCTCTATTAAGGTTTTTGTATTAAATTCTTTTTCAAGGTTAGTAGGCGTATGAATGAGCATACCTGTGTGTATGTGATATAATGATGGTGATTTGAAAATATTAACGCCCATCCTTTGGTGATCTAAGTAAATGGCATAGTGGATGACAAACTCTAGTGTATTGAGTTTTCTCTGCATCTTGACAAGTTAAAATCGGTAAACTGTATTATGGTGCCTTTAACTGTCATTTTAAAAGAGTAATTTTTACCTGTTTCTATTTGCTTGACAGTGCACCGTGGGCATGACTGGGTTGCAGTAAAATGGGCCGAGGTTGTGGTCGGTGATATTGTAAAGGTTCATGATGGAGGGTTCTTTCCTGCTGATCTCCTCCTTCTGTCATCTAGGTTAGACAGTGGTGAAATAAGTCATTGTTAATCACCATTCTTGGTTGTTTTTTTTTTTTAGTAATGATAATTACAAAATTGGTTTCTTTGATAAGTATGACATCAATGTGCAGTAACGTAATGCCACAAAATACTCTGTACAAAATCTTTTTCCCTGCCATGGAAAGGCGTGTGTGGCAGCTTTTGCAGAAGCATTTTCTCTTTGTTTAATTCTTTTTGGTGGGGGGAAGGGGGAGATGGGAGAGTTAGTGAGAACAGGCATCTGTACAGTTAAAAATGCACATTGTCCTTTATGTGCAGTGAACCTCAAGCCATGTGCTATATAGAAACAGCAAACCTTGATGGGGAAACAAACCTTAAATTAAGACAGGTAAGTAACTGTCACTCCATCCACAACACCTTAATCTCAGCTTTGTGCAAGGGGATTTTCCCTGAAATGCAGAGGAGTATTTTCAAAAGTGTTTGTGTGTGGGGGGGGGGGGTCAGGGGAGGAGGGATGTTTTGGTCTGCCTTTGAGCTGGGAACAACCATGATATAAGGCAGCTTAGGTGCTTCATTTATGTGTGTGTTGATATATACACAAGCAGAAAAACATGGTAAATGATATTTAAGACCATAAAACCATATAGGTTTTAGCATCAAAAGCTTCAAATAACTGCTTAACCCATAAATGTATATATCTAATATTGAAAAATGAAACAAACTGGTATCAATCCTCTGCAGCTATCTCTATTATTACAAAAAAAATCAAGATAGGTCTTTTATTACCCTTGTACTTTGTGGACAGGTGTATTTTTGCACTCAGTGGATGGGGTGGATTGTTATACTTTGTGGACTGGGTGGACTATTGTACTTTGTGGACAGGATGCAGTATTGTACTTTGTAGACAGGGTGCAGTGTTGTACTTTGTGGACAGGGCATACCATTATACTTTGTGGACAGTGTGTACTCTTGTACTTCATGAACAGGGTTTACTCTTGTACTTTGGACAGGGTGCATTGTTGCACTTTGTGGACAGGGTGTTGTACTTTGTGGATAGGTTTGCAGTGGATAGGTTGAAACCTGCCTAGGGTGGCCACCCCCCCCCCCCAGATGAACGCCCCTCCCCCATCTTGAGACACTTTTGATCGGCAGAGATTAGTTTCTAACACTAAATCACCCTAGATCAGTGGTCACCTACCAAACGCGGACAAGGACAGTGACTTTAGGGACAAAACTTGAACTTTACCTATCCCGAGGGGACAACTTTACATGCTTTTCAGTCTCCACCACCTCCCCCAGTTTTTTTCACGTTCACTTACACACGTGACTTCATCCGAGAATTCATGCCCACAAGCTTACTGTTGATAGTACCTTTACACATCTACAGTTTAGCTTATCAAGTCAGTAAATGATCGTGGAATCAGATGTGGGAAAGCGAAAAATCCTAACACTTGATCAACGTGTAACTTTTTGGTAAAAGAGATAGAAAGTCTTTGCGTGATATTGCAAAAGATTTGGAATGAGGGATGATGAGATTTCTTGCATCAAATCTGTTTGGGGGAGTACACTTCGAAAATAGAAGAATGGTGACCGTTCCAATCTGAAATACATCAAGAAAAGAAAGACAATCTACAAATATATAAATAAATTTATGTGGAACTGGTTCTGCATTGCGCAATCAAAGAATCTACCAGTTAGTGGACGTCTGATGCAGCCACAATTCTATCCTGTACACCCCACCCATCCTTGACCTGCCTGCCTCACTCTTTCGGGTTTTTTTTTTCTGTCTCCGATCAGGAGAACAATATGTGTTTAGAGATTATAAAAAGATGCGGGATAAAGTAATTTTAAATATTTCACCATCAAGAGTGTTGTTGCAAGTAAATGTATTGAATTTCTAGCATAGATTTTATGTAGGCTTTTTCTTGCAAGCACATTCAACATCGACATTCTGATTCAAGGTCACACGTGGTTTGTGGTTTTCGTGCGTCAAATTTCTATCAATACACATGAATTCAACAGAAAAACAAGTGACTGCTGCTTGGAGGATAACCCCAAATTAAATGTAAAACAAGGGAACTGTACCAAGCTAGAAAAGGACACAGACAAAGACAACTTGTTTCGGGGCACTACCCCTTCATCAGGACGACACAAAAACGAAAAAAAAAAGACTTAGCTGCAGAGGATGATTGTCTTTGTCTGTGTCCTTTTCTAGCTTGGTACAGTTCTCTTGTTTTACATTCACATTTACTTTGCAAGTTGCGATCTTAAATCTAAATGATCCATTTAAAACATTAAACCTGAAAATGTGTAGTTTATTCTAATTAACTTTGTTGGTTTTTTCTGCAAACACATTTGCTTGCATACGTGACATGTTGATGGCACCATTTCCAAACGTACAGTGCACATGCCCTGTAATATACGATCTTAGAATTAATTTTTAAAGAATCCACTGTATGTTGTAAAGGAAGTCACTGCAAATACATTTCATTCAAATGTGCTGTATTTTTTTTTTATCAAGTTTCAGCAGTCTGTTGAGTTTTTGTTTTTTGTGTTGGTCAAACATGCGCTTTCAGATCAACTAAATACAATACAATAAACATGTTTACATCTCTACCTGGTTATTGCTTTTATGATTTTTTTCCTTAATTTTCTCTTTCTATCCTCTTATCTCTCATGAACGGTTTTTACACTATGTACACATATATATATATATAGTCCCAAGCTGCAAATTAAAGACATCCCTGATGAAGGGCCACCTGCCATGTAGGTACACCTTTGGGTGGAACCAAGGGTGTACTCTTGTACTGTGTGGACAGGGTGTACTCTTATACTTCATGGACAAGGTTTACTCTTGAACTTTGTGGACAGGGTGTACATTTGTACTTTGTTGACGGTGTATCTTTGTACTCTGTCGACAGGGCATATCGATTACATCAGACGTGGTGACAGGGGAGCAGCTCACTCTTTTAAGAGGCAAGGTGGAGTGTGAACTTCCCAACCGATACTTGTATGAATTCGTTGGCAACATTCAGTTGGAGGGACACAGGTCAGATATCACTCTCTGATGTTAGTTTGATGGATTTGTTTTGCAAATATAATGAGTAGTTTCCAAATTTTGTAAGGTAATAGTAAATAATGATTGAAAGTTCAAGTTCTGTTTTTAGTGAAATGAAGATAAAGCTAACAGCATGCAGACATTGAGTGCATTCCACATGCAGGCACTGAGTGTGTTCTGGCTAACTCATGTGCACACGAATGCATGCACACATGCACACGCATCTATACCAATATGTAACAAAATATTAATAAATTATATTAAATGAAATACATTTGTGATTCAACAAAATCTCTATGATAAAAACAACTTCTGGAGAATCCTGAGGCTTTTGCAGTTTGAAACTTTTGTTTAAAAAAAAGCCATCTTGACCACAAGCATGCAAACTTTGTTCTGCATCTAGCTGTATAATATTTGTAATGCCTTCTGTTGCTTCATCAGGAAATTGGCTTGTGACTTTGTTTAAATGTTCAGATGTGACCATTAATAATAAAGTAACCTAATAAGTTTTCTGCTAATTTTTAGATACAATTTTTAAGAAGAGTGTATAGATGGGTGGGGAAGGTAGGCATGGCACTTTGTTCATGATCCAGACTTGTGTTTTCAGTGCAGCATTGCTTGGCTGTTCGATCAGGTACCATGTGAGAATTCAGGTTTTGTTGAAAAGAGCATGCTAGTACATGTAGTTTATTCACCTGGCCATTGATAAAGCTTCAGGGTTCCCAGAGTCTTTGCATTTTTGTAGAAGTTTGGGTCATTGTTCTTTTCAAGATTTGAAACTAGTCTGCACAAGGCTGTCTAGGTCCTTGGATTTAGCCCAGAAGTCTTTGAAAACAGAAAACAGGTCATTGTAAACACTATTCTGGGTACTTTGTAGCTGGTAATGCCTCCGTCGCAGCCCGCGTCCACCCAGTAAAAGCGGGGTGCGGGCCGGACAGAGGGATGTCTCAGAGTAGTGATGAAGCGAGGAGAGACCCAGAAGGGATGATGTAAGATGCCACGTCATGAGAGCCGAGACTAGGCAGTAGAGGCAGGCGAGGTGAGCGGAGGAGAAAGCGGTCAGCAGCAGCGGTGGCCTCAAATAAAAGATGTAGAAGGCCTTTCAGGAAGATTTCCTTGGTTTGGAAAAGAGAGAGAGAGAAGAAAACTTTACGGAGCAAACCCGCTCCATCACACCATACTCTTGCCAAGGGAGGAAACTACAAGAACCTCTGGCCAGTTGTGCAAGTGCTGCTTGTCCTCTCCCATGGTCAGGCCAGTGTTTTCAAGGGCATTCCTTGTAACAAGGAAGTGATCACTGACAACCTGAGCCAAAGAGTATTGAAGACTAGAGTTTTTGTGAACTGTATCCAGCATGTTGGTGGAGTTCTAAATCTAAATCTCAGCATGAAGCTGCTGGAGTCAGAAGTGCATGTGGCAGATACAACAGGCATCCTGAGGATCAACAAAAACAAAGACAGATGCAGGAACAGGTGAAGAAGAAGCTGAAAAAGAAAGATGACATTGCTGCTTTAAAGAAGCTCCAGGCTGCAGAAGATGACTGCAAACATCTCTTTGTGGAGGCTGATGCCTTATCTATTAAGGCTCAACCACTTTTTCCCTTATTGAGCTCTCACTGTAAGCTAAAACTTATCATGATGCATTGCTTTCAGATAACGAGGTATACCCACCTGTGTAGTCAATATCTTGTTGGTAAAAAAGGACCTAAATGACCAAACATGCAGTTTAAAACAACCGCTTGAAGTTTCTTTCTGTAGAAGATAAATTCAGCATTTGTTGTGCAAACTACAGATTTCATCATGTCAGATGTAGTACATAGTAGCTAAGAAGACTAATTTTTATGTATTCCATCATTTCAAATTAAAAAGTAACACAAGAATGTTGCTTGCAATCATTAAATATTTTAACAATTATTTTTAAAAATTCACAGATGCACAGATGTGCACACTTTTTTGAGGGGAAAGTCTTCATAGGAATGAGGATGATTTTATTAATATGAGGAATACTATGATTTCATTTAAAATAATTTATTATTTTCTCTTGTGGTTGTGGGTCCAGTGTAGCTGACCTAGAGATCAGCAAAGCAAATTTTATTTCATAAGCTTCTGAGGGCATTTAGAAAACAAAATCCTGCATAAATACAATGGGACACAAAGTGATAAGTCTGTCAGCACACAAACATGCACATACACTCATACACACTCACATGCCCACTCGCATTCACATGTACGCAAAGCTGGTGCCTTAGGATCTAAAGTGCCATGTGATCCACTCTCTTCATTTTACATGACATTTACATCCTGCTCACTCAAGATTCTGTCAGACTACTAGAACTACCAATAAATCTTATAAAAATAACCAATTTCCACAACACATGCTTCTAATGACCCAGTTGATAACCAATGTTAAAGAAGTTCACTTGATTAAAATTAGAGATACCCAGGGGAGGTAAGAACCCTGGGTGGTGAAGCTCATAAGGAGGGCCTTGTAAGGTCCTTATTTTGATCACCAAGATGCGTGACGAGTTTGTGGGAACCCTGAGCCGGTTTGGTCAAAGAATCCTAAAATTTTTAACTGTTTATGTTCTTTCCAAAAAGTCACTCTTACAATATTTAGCTTGCTTATTCTTACGAACATGATTGTGTTATATTTATACTGTGCTTGTGCAACATTATTCAATTGTTTATATATTCAATTGTTTTTGTTCTACCTTGTTCTGTTGACAAGGCTTGTGCTATCACTGTGCATTTTGTAGGTTGTATTTTATTCATATACATGAAGGCAACATTTCAGTCATTGCTACATTCACCTATTCATGGCCAGCCTGGTTTCTCCTATTGACAGTTTCAGTCATTATGGTTTTGAACTTTAAACCTTGAATATTATTTGAAAGTGCACAGTTAAAACGTAGGTTTTTATAAACTGTCAGGCATCTACATTGCTAACTTTGCTACTCACTTTTCTAAAATTCAAATTGGTACAATGAAACAACAGTGTTAAACCTGAAGATTGTTATGAGTAGTTTTTCTTTTCTTTTTAAAAAAAAAATAGTACTGCGCCTGTTGGGCCTAACCAGCTGTTACTGCGAGGAGCAATGCTTAGGAATACCAGCTGGATTTTTGGTAAGATCTCCAATTTGCATTTAAATGTTAACTGCTTAAAGATTTTTTAAAATCACCATTTTAGCTTAACTACTTGGTGTGATAAGCCTTAAAACACTAGCACTATTGAATTGATGCCATTGGAGGCTGTGAGTTACATCAGCTGGCATTATGGAATTTATTTTTTGTAGGCTCAGAAACATTTTTTTCCTCACCAGTTTATCAAAAGCAGTGGAAGAAAAATAACTCCTGCCAATTTTTAAAGAGTATTTGTGCTTTTATTTTCCATTTGATGATGTAAACATCTCACCAGAGATCTGAAGATTGACTTTTGGGGGTTTTAAAATGGCATGGTACACCCACAGACCAAGCTACACTTGGGGACACCAAGTTATATTTTCCAGTGGATTAAAATTATTACACTGACATAAATGGCGGCCATTTGTAAATTGTTTTGATCTGGATTAACTGGATTAACTCTTTGGCAACACAGGCTAAGACCTATGTAGAAACCATAGAGGACGCATAGATTTACACGTTTTTAAAAAAGTACTCCTTAAAAAACTACCACACTCACACTAATCTAGTTTACATGTTTAGAAAGATCTATTCCTCTACATTCCAATGCAAACAGCACTTTTAGTTAGAAATATTAAATAGTGCTTACTATTTGGTGCCAAATGTAGTCACTTTTTGCACACACAAAAAATTGAACCAAAAGGAGGTTTCACTGCTTGTACACTTCCCACAGGTAAATAAATCCAGTAATCAGGAGTATTCCACTTTGAATCTGTTGGTGAATGGTTCCACTTTCAATTAAAACATAATTTCACCCTCGTCTAAGGCGCTCGGGGCTCAGATGGAAGGTTCTCTTCGCACGTGTTGGCATTTTGAATGACAGAAGTAGACCGGCCAGTCACTGCACTTAACCTCGTTTGGCAAGTCGAAACTGTTTCCGAAACTCATTTAGACAGTGCAGGGGAAACAAGCGATGATAGAGCTTTACAACGATACAAAGTTAACTTCCCTTATACCGTTAAATGCGTCGCTGCAAAGTTTTTAATCTGTCACATGTTTTCAAGGTGCGTGTCGTCTACGGTCAGTCGCCGTCACTTGATATGCGGCTGCGGTGTTGCCAAAGAGTTAATAGCTTGAAAGATGCAATTAATGGTGATGGTGGTATCAAGTACCTTGTGACCCTGTCAGCCTGTGTTTCCAATGAAAAATTTTCATGCTACATATAGACGTTGCTTGATGCAGATTTATGTATTTAAAGGAAATGTTGGATATATTTAGTAATCTTAAGAAGAATTTTTCTACTAATATTGTTATGTTATAGAACTTTATTTATTGTTCTATCTTTAATTTTTATTTTTGACTGTTTTTCAAAACGTTATGATATTCTATCCCTTTGTAGAGAGACATGCATGTGCAGTAAGTGACGATATTGATTTGGTAAAAACCTGTATGGTACCATATAGAACATTAATAGGTTAGGACACAATCTGTCAGTTGTAGCTTACAGATAACACTGTTTTCTTTTTAATTAACCTCCTAGCCAGCTATAAATGGGGGAAGGGGGTAGACTGCATGGTTTTTTGTTTTTGATGTGGATGTGGACTTATATGTTTGTGTATTAATGAGTTAATTGATAATTGCACATAGCATCAAACACATTGTTTTGAAACAGTAATGGTTTGGTTAAGACTATATCGCCATTTATTGTATTCTAAATGTGTACCCCAGCATTTTGTTTCTGCTTCTTCATAACTGGTATACTGACCTTTTAATGTGTGCAGGCTTAGTAATATACACTGGACACCACACCAAGCTGATGCTGAACTCTACATCAACTCCTCTGAAGAGATCAAACGTTGAGAGACTTACCAACACTCAGGTTTGTGGACAAATTTTCAACACTCACATAACTGTAACTATCATGGTGACACAACACTCACATAACTGTAACTATCATGGTGACACAACACTCACATAACTGTAACTATCATGGTGACACATACTCAGTCTTTGTTTTCACCATTATGTCAGTATTGTGAACTTGGATGGTGGCTATTTTTTCATGACATTCTGCGAATGACACATTATATCTGACCAGAAAGTTTTGTGGAAGCATCTCAAAGCATGTCAAAATGTTTTTAAAAGCAATGCAGCCACAACTTTTGAATGATGATAATATTTATGTTACTAAAACATTCATCTAAAACAGTCATTTCATTTTTGTTTGCTAATGGCAGTGCATAACAAGGTGTCTCTGGGGGAGAAAAGAGGCTAACAGGACTTTACTGTCCATCTGAAGATGATGGCTTTGTACTATGCTGTATGGTGTGCTTTGCAGATACTGCTGTTGTTTGTGGTGCTGGTGGTACTGTCTCTTATTTGTGCAACTGCTCAGACAGTGTGGACAAAGAGGGAAGGGTTGAAGGCCTGGTATTTGTTCTATAACGGTTGGTTGGAGCATTTGCTCTTTCATTTCTAGTTTTTAAAAAAAATTTATTTGCATGATTGGTTTTTTGATATATCCAGTGAATGGCTGCTAGTGAACAGAGCAAAGGGACCGCGATAACTGTATGGGACAGAAAGTGGTCTGTTTACAGATCTGTTTCATCTGTAGGCTACTGCATTGCATCTTGTATTATGGTCCTATCCAGCTAGCCAGCTTAATTGCTAGAGTATCAATAATTCTGTTAATTTTTGGTTCTGAGTATGCTGCTTCTTAAAAAGATGGATAACTGCAGTCCTCATCACTTTGTTTAGATATGATGAGATTAACTAGGTCTGATGTAAAACTATTACAGTAAATAAGGTGTGACAAAATCATTTTTAACATGTAATTCAATGGTAAAACAACATTTCAAAGCACGTTTGCATTGGCTGCCATGATAATATTCTTGCAGATGTGTCTGTTTTGTGTTACAATTCGTGTACATGTATGGTACACATATTGTACTCACTGCTCAGCATGACCAGCTGTCTATTACAAGACCTGATTTTGGCTGCTTTTTCAAAGTCTTGCATGGGAAGTGTTGTTGTACTTAGTGCTTGTGCAAGTGGCTGTTTCCTTCTGACTTCTGACGTTAACTGACAAAATTTTGAAGCCATTGTGGATATAACCATAAACAGTGTTGTAAGGTCATTGATATCATCAGAGATAAAGCTGTAAACAGGGGCTAGAGGGTTATGAAAATTAAACAGACGGCCTTCAGCCTCATTATTAACAGACTTATTATGAGCAGATGTAATAGAGACTTGAAAAGAAACAGCTGAAAGTTCTGTTGAAGATACTAATATTAGTCTGACATTAAAAAAAAATTGATAGACTGGTTTATTTCACTAGTCATATATCAGATGTACACAGATGTCTTCATATTTCTTGGTTGATCATTTCTTTACAGAGGTGCCAGAGGCCAACTTTGGGTTCAATCTGCTCACGTACATCATTTTGTACAACAACCTCATCCCAATCAGTCTGCAGGTCACTCTTGAAGTTGTCAAATTTATACAGGCAATCTTCATCAACTGGGTCTGTACCACACAGATATTCCCATTTGTGTAGCTTGAATTCAATTTATATATTTAGCATTAGAATTGTTGGGTGTGATACCAAAACGAAAAAAGCAAATACATTAACACATTCGCGCTGTGTATGGGAAATAAACGATACAGCATAGGTCACGCTTACTATCACATACGGGAAATAAACGATGCAACTTTGAAAATTTATTTACGGGGAAAACGAGCGAGCAGTATCGTTTCAGTATGTGTATAAGTAATGGCGAGGACTTTTTGATTTCTTCAACTTCAGTTGTGTTTCCATCAAAGGATTTTACCAATTAAGGAACAAGGTCCAAGAAACACAGTAAGAAATGAGTTTTCTTTAGTTATTGTAGTTTTATATCATGTTTAAATAATTTTTGTATTGTTTTGGGGGATTTTTTAATGAATTTTTGAAAATAGGCTAAAAATGCCGCGTCCACGGGGATGCTCGAGGGTAGGATTCTACGTCACGATTGAGTTAATGTCTCTCCTTTTTGAAAAAATACTGTTAGGTTAAAAAATACACTTGGACTTTACCTAAAGCCTATTTTGCTAAGCATCTCTTTACTGCAGTCTAAATTATGAGAAAAGAAAATCCTAAAAGATTTAAAGCACAGTAAGGCGTTATTTGTACCCTGTGACTGGCAGACAATTCCTATTTATCATTTGTCAATCAGTTTTCAGCACAAAACAACTTCCATTTAGCAGATGCCTGGTAAATACATTTGAGGACAGTGATTTTAGGAACAAAACTCAAACTTTACTTGTTATAAGCAGACTTTTAGATTATTTATCTGGCGACTCGTACTGAAGCACTGAAATATGATTACTGCACCTCAGTTGGTGTGACAGGTGTTTGCAGCAATTGCTACTTTTAATGAACAATGAGAACAATTCTTGCCTCTTGATGTGTAATGGGTGTGTTCTTAAATTGCATGTGGAATTTGCAGAGCAGCAAAGAAGATAGTGAATGGGCAATCTGTAAATGGGAATTATTTTCATAAGTCAAACTTGACACAGATTTGGTGGTGATGATTTATGTGATGATATAAGATTTTGGTAGCAACATGTGCAACAACTTTGTTTTCAAAATGAAAATGTACAGTGAAAGTGAATTGCATGTAGAAGGTTCAAGCTTGGACAGCATATCACCGTCCTGAAGAGTTAGTGACATATCCTTACATTGTCAGAAGCATTTGATCGCAGAAAAACAAGACTTTCATTGCAGATCTGTACATAGTCACACACTAAAGGAATGAGGCAAGCCAATCATGGTAACACCAGCACTAAGAGAGTTTGTTAGATAGAAGAATTTTTAGTTGTTTGCATTTACTTGATTTATTATCATGTTAATTTCTTTCATTCTTTCTTTCCAGTCTTCACTGTGCCTTACACCTAGTTAATCAACTTAATGGTGTTGAATTAAAATGTTTACCAGGATCAAGACATGTACCATGAAGAGACTGACACACCAGCTATGGCCCGCACTTCCAACCTTAATGAGGAGCTTGGACAGGTGCATAGCAATTTTAGCAGTTTTTTTAAAAAGTGTACTACATGCATTAACTCTACAAGTCAGATACATTGTTATGCACAGGTATAAATAGTGATTTCTGCTTTTGTTAACCTGTTCCTAGTTGTTTGACAAAGGATAATATGGGAAGGGTTGGGTTTCTAAATATTTAATGTGAACCTAAAGGAAAATATCTTTATATTTCTGTATATGTCGGTGACCTGTTGTAACACCATTTTTTTCAAAATAGAAAGATGAAACAAGAAAAAAAATGATAGAGAACGAGCTGACAGTGTTCTATAATGCAGTGGTATCTCTGATGAGCCCCTCTTCTGTGACTACTTCCTTTGAATGCCATCTTTTTATCTGACAAACTAGTTTTCCTTTATACTAGTGGATCCCTTATTTAAGACTGCCCTTTTAATGTGACTTACAGCCCCACTATTGTTGCAGTTTTATGCAATTTTATTACAGTCGTTCACTTTTGACCCGTCTTTATTGCATGATGGCTTCAAAATACCTCCCACCCCCACCTCCTACCTCCCCAAAATTATTGATGCTTAAGATATATATTCAGGTGATTTAGACATAATATAGCAGAGAAACCAATGATTTGTATTGCCAAGATATTGCTTGTGAAGAAATGTTTTCACTTAGAGTATTATTTAGGGGTAGGTTCGATTATGGCATCACTAATTCAAACAGAGTATGTTCAGACTTCGTTTTCATATTTAATTTTATATGCTGACTAATTCAGCATTTCTCTTTGAAATTTGCTGTTAAAATTAAGTTATTTGTCATTATCTTATTTATGAAAATCTACTTTCCTTCATTATAGGAAATGTCTCAAAGTTTATTTTTTCACTGATTTCATAGGCACAACTAAGAGAGGATTTGTTTAAACATCTTGATTACCACTGGATACTTTTAGATTTGGAACCCCTGTCACTCAAATTGGCATTGCTGACAAGTCTGCATCCATCTTATCATGGATTTGTGGCTCCTTTTTCAAGTATACAGAATGCAAAATCAATAAGTTGTTGATGACTTCAAAAATAAATAGCTTCTTTACGTTTCAGTCCTGCTCTCTCTGGCTAGTGAAGTTGTTAGCATATGCTGCCTATTTGTCAACCTGTTTTAAGATCATTTGGGATGAAAAGTTCAAGGTTGTAAATGGGAGGTACCACTGTATTTGTGTCTTTTTGCCTATGTGCTTCAGGTTAAATTTGTTTTTTCTGACAAAACTGGGACCCTCACTCGAAACGTCATGGAGTTCAGAAAATGCTCAATTGGAGGTATCTGCTATGGGTAAGTTGTGATGGAGTCTTGCTATTTCTTTTTAATTTCACATTTTATGTAGTGCATATTTCTGATTTTTACCACAATGCAGTGATGGTGCTTCTGGGAGCTGGATACTTATAGGAATGGTGGCCCTTTGACAATTAGCAGAAATGAAGGGATTGGCATAGTCTGGTAGAAAGATCTGTTAGATTATGAGGGAAAGAAAGAAAATCATCCAGACTTATGGTACAAGTAGCAGATGTCTGTTGATTAAGAGTTAGCATGAAATCTGAAAAGAGTAATGTGCATGTTGTAATCGGTACACGCCAGTGGGGAATTAATATGCTAATGTGTACCTCATCTTACTATTATTAAAAATAAATAGACTCACTTTGAACCAACTACCTATCTAAACCCAGAAAGCAAATAAAGGGGGGAGAATAGGGAAAGAGGAGAAGGGAAGCAGATAAGAGAAGTAAGACATAACAGGGTAACAGAATGAGGGCTGGTTGTCAAAGGGCTGGACGAATGACAAAATGAAAGGAAAAAGGTGCAGGATAATAGGGCTGGTTGTCAATGAAATGACTGAAGAAAAGGTGGCCTGAAACAGAGACCAACCCAACAATGGGTCTCGGGTCACAATACCTGTCCTGTGCATGACATAGGCCATAAATAAACTCCATTTCGTAATACAACCAGAACTCATGTTACAATTGTGATGGATGCAGCCATCACGGAGATGGTTTTGGCCATCACGTTTACAGCCACAGCGGACGCCGGGGCGCGGTATCAGGTTACAGGCTGAGTACCGCCAGCGATCCGTGGCTGTGACGCACTGTGCCATCTTATAGCGTGCTGTGCTAGGCTCACTCTCTTTAGATGTCTCTATGCTCTTTTAGAATAGCTACAGATGCTAACAACTAACATCTTGGGATTCTGCTCGATATACTTTTTCTTTAGATACCAAACTCAATACGTTTTAATAGATTAGGTCAATTTGTAGGCAGATTTCTTATCTTTATTTATTTACCATAGTTACCAAGACTGCATTTTAACGTAATTATCTTTATTTCCTTCTCACTCTACTAAACTGTCTTTTACACTAACAGGAAGACCAAAGCATATGCTATTCATCGCATATTTTGATGTCCTTGTAGATACATTCTTTGATTAATAGAAGTAAGATGTATAACAGGATAGCAGAATGAGTGGACCGAATAAAAGGGCTGGTTGTCAAAGGGCTGGATGAATGATGAAATGGAAAGAAAATGCGCAGGATAATAGGGCTGGTTGTCAATGAAATGAATGAAGAAAAGGTGGCCTGAAACAGAGACCGACCCAACAATGAGTCTTGGGTCACGGTACCCATCCTGTGCGCGACATAGGCCCAAAATAAACTCCATTTCATAATGCAACCAGAATTCACGTTACAATGATAATAATTTTTACAGTGCAGGTAAATACATTTCGAGCTAAATACATTTCAAATTTATGGAAAGAAGACTTTGTATCAGTGGGGAACAGATCTCATACAGTGGCCACGTGGTGACCAATATGGTGGCATCTAGTGCCTCACAACATGAAAAAGGCAAACAGAATCCAACAATATCATCGTCCCCAACCCATCCCGGTCTACACTCTAGTTCCCCATAAAGATTGAACCATGAACTTTCTCAGTGTAAGCCATTATTACACAAATACATCGCCCCCATTGCATACATTGCAGGGGAAAACATAATAAGATTCACGACCGCGTCATGCAATTTGGTCATCTCTCCCAAGTGCTCAGCCCAAATGACTGAGGGACAGAGTTGCTATGAACACATGGGTTCCCAAATCCTTCTGCGCTATTAGTGCAAGGGCGTAAATCGCCTGCACCTTTAATCCCACTGGGATTTTACAGGATCTTTGCCACTACTCAAGTAACGGAATTTTTTTTACCATAAGTGCGGTCTTAGGAGATTTTACACCATAATACTTTTTCCCCACAGGCAGGGGTTTATCTGCCTGAGGGACTACTTTCTGTAACCGCCAACTAGCATTTCCCCAAGCTAGTAATGATACAAGGGAAAATAACTCTTACAATCTGATGACCTTAGAGGGTTACAATGTAAAAACACACAGGCAAGCTAACCATTTTGCTTTAACAGCAAACTACTAAAGTGTACATAAGTCTTTTTCATTTGCAGCTGAAAAATAAGATAACTTTTTTTTTTTTTTGCTTTGCTTGATTTCAAAGGTGCAGCCCAGGGGTGTGTGTGGGGGGGGGGTGTGGGTGTGGGTAGGTGATAGTGCTGGAGGGTTAAGAGTGTGCCTGTTTGCATGCTTATATATGATGGGTGGTTTTGTGTGTGTGCATCTGCACAAGCACAAAATAAATTGTGTGTGTGTGTGGTGTGTGTTCCAGAAACAATGAAGAGAGTGTTGATTCCTTCAATGATCCCATGCTTATCTACAATTTACGATCCAATCATGTGAGTAACACCTTGCCATTGTTAGTGCTTTCACCCTGTAGAGGCTGTACAGCTGTATTTTTGATCATCAATGTTAATGAAAAGCCGAAGTCTAGGCTACAGCAGAAAAAGGGTACAAAATAAGCGTGTGTAGAGTTTGTTTAACATGCTTTTATATTTTATTCAGTTTATGAAGATCATGCTTGGTGTTGTAGCATGGCATCTTTCTCCTGTGCTGATATTTAGTCAGATATTTTCTTATGCACAGATTAAATTCTGTGCTTTTTGGTTAGACTGTTTATCTGTTGGTTATAAATAAACATCTATTCCTCTGTGTGTATAGGTAACAGCAGGCATGATACGAGAGTTTCTGGTGATGTTAGCTGTATGCCATACTGTGGTCCCAGAGCGTAAGGAAATGGGGGAGATCCACTACCTTGCTGCCTCTCCAGGTTAATCTTGTTATCACGTCTATTGTGTGAGAAATGCTGCATGAATGTGCCCCCTGCCCCCAAATATTTACATAGTATTTATAAAGCATTTGAAACTAAAATTTATATATGTTGCACCTGAACCCTTCTGTAAAATGCCTTTCTTACTTTTTTGTTGTTGTTGTTGTTTTTTTATGTTTGATGTAGACGAAGCAGCGTTAGTGAAAGCAGCTCGAAATCTTGGCTTTGTCTTTACCACCAGGACCCCAGAGACCGTCAAAATCGAAGTGGTAGGTCAGCAGTCTTTTTCGGTCTCTCTGATTTTCACAGTCAGAGTGTAGGGGCAGCAGTTTCTTTCTTTCTTTCTTTCTTAGATTTTCAAAGTCCACATGTAGGGTCAGCAGTCTCTCTTTGTCTTTGCATTTGTCTCACTCTTGTTGGCTTAAAATGTATCATCAGATTATAGTGGTGTTAATCTGTGATCCTGTTTTCACAGAAAAATCTTGATTCAAAATGAACTTTGATTATTGCTCTCACTTCTTTTAGTTTGGAGAAGAAGAGGTTTATGAGATCCTGAACGTCTTGGAATTTACAAGGTAAACAACTAGCTCCATCAACAGGCAGACTGTGTATTAGTGGGTAGTTGCTAATATTTTCATGCATGATAAAACTGAAAAGTTTCTTCACTGTGTGTTTAAGAAAACCCTATTTTATACTGAATAAATGCCTCTGTTGTGATCTTGTTTAACCACTTAACTGCCCCTTCCGTATAATGTACGGGCCTGCTTCTGTATTATCATACGCCAGATTCCGTATCTCGTACGGGCGCTTGATAACAAGGTTTAGGCAAAAAAATTAAAGGGACAAAACTCTCCCAGTTGTTAATGCTGCTCAGAAAATGATTCAAGAATAGATTGCTTCCCTTTATTTCGCCGGAACATGGATTTTCAAAGCAATCTAATGAGAATTAGTGCAAGCACCTCGTAATTTTTCCAAGATGGCATCGTCGAGTGGTGAAGCAAGCACCCAATCAACCAGGTTGTCGGTTATCAGCTTTTGATGTGGTCAATAAAATTGTAAACGATAATGACAGTGGAGAAGAAGATTTTGAAGAGTCCGATGCCGAAGATTCAGACAGAGCAATAGCGAATTTTGGAGAGAGTGGTATGAGTGTGTTGAATGACAGTGACACTGACAGTGACACTGACAGTGACTGGGACAGTGACTTCGTGCCCGCAGGTGATGACGGTGGAGTAGCTTCAAAATATACTTTTGATTTAGAGGTAGAGGCAGAAATACAAACAACTGCAAGTAACGGGTTACAAAAGGCAGAGGTGCCATCGGCTCGAGAGGGGGGGGGTTTGGGGATGTAAACAAGGAAGAGGGCGCGGCACAAAGCGTCCTCGCGCAAGTCGCGGTGAAGCCGGTCTGTCACAAAATTACAAAACTGGAAGTAATCCTGAAGGAAAAGCTGTTCAATGACTGTTGGCTGCTTAGGGTCTGGACTTCAAAGTTTGTTTTTTTTGCATTTGAAAGTGTACATCCATTAAAATATTAAACATGCTTTGTGTGTAAACATACATTTTTTCATAATCATAGTAAAATAAACAAAAAAATCCAATAAAAGATGTAGGATCTCAACAACTTTGGGTTTTTATTAATCAGCAATGTATTACCAGTTTATTATCCAAATTTCATGCATGTATAAATGACTCAACGGGAGCAATTTTAGTGAAACAGGTGAAGAATCTCCTTTCTTCCCTGGCAAATAGGAAGCATATGAACACAACGTAACGGGCAGTTAAGGGGTTAACACAAACGGTGTAGAATTTACTTTACTTATATAATAAAATGTCGTTAACTAATTTCTATATGTCATTTTCTAGGAAAAACAAATTCACTTTCAAGTTAACAGATAACTATCATTCAATATTTGTCCTTTTCTTCCAGCACTCGCAAAAGAATGTCTGTTATCGTTCGATGTCCTGACAACAAGACTGTTTTATACTGCAAAGGAGCAGTAAGTTTTAGTCCATTCATTGAAAGTTCCATCGGTTAAAAAAGATGTTGTAAAAGCATTCAAAGTGGCTAAAAGTTATGCTTAGTCCTTAGTGGCACTAAATTGAATGTCACTGCATCAAAATCTAAGCTGCAGCTAACTGGACAAGACCCCAGAACAGTTTGGCTTAGTAGACATGTTTGAAGTTTCTTCTGTTCCACATTTAAATTGGTTAGCAACAACACATCACTTTGAGTGGTTTCAACGTGAAAGTTTGAAATGTGGCTAACATGGGGAAAAACTTGGGAATGGCAAGTTTCTCTCTTTGTTGAAAATGAACTGTTTAAGCAGTCAATTTGAGTCAAATTGGTTAAAGCCATGCTTTGTCCTGAGTGTGGTTGCACTGGTTGTCAATGTATGAAAGTCTAAACTAGGGCTAACATGGGACAAAACCTACTCTTTTACTAGTTGTGTAACACTAATTTCACAAGCATTGGCCAGTCCTGATGCAATCCTGCTTAAAAAAAAGGAGCTGTTTTATTAACAAGCACTAGTATAATGTGCCTGTAGTATGGTTCTGGGAAAGAAAACAAACCATGTAATGTTCGTGCAGTGTGACTTTGGGCAAAGAAACCACCAGTGTAATATGCCTTTAGTATGGTTTTGAGCAAAGAAAACAGCTGTAATGATCTTGCAGTGTGGTGATGGGGAAGGAGTACACCAGTGAAAGGAGGCTTCACAGTAAAGAGCAGTAGCTTCTCCAACAGCATCTTGCATGTATGGTCTCTTATGCCGCCTCACATGCAAGTCAGAACTTTACACCAGGTATAGAGGTTAAAATAAATAATTTAGAGCTGTGACATACATGATCTTCTAGTGGAGAAGTGTGATAACGGAGTGGGAACTTTTGTGTCCGTCTTTCTGGTCATAAAAGTTTAAGACCCCTTCATTCTCTGTGTATCGTATACAGCTTTACGTGCAGAGTAGAATATCACCCATGCAGCTCACCTCGGATACAAGAAGTCAGAAAGTGTTGGGCAGCAAACTTACAAAATGTTAACTTCTGTCCTCTGCATCAAGCATAACATCTGTGGCTTGTGAGGCAGACTTGAAAGCAGTGCAGTGCATCCATTGACCATTGCATGGTGATCAGGTCATGGTCATGGAAAAATACACCAGCAAGGCCTGAAGAGCAATTAAAAGTTACTGATGAGTTGTTCTCCATGTCTGCATACCTAGAGAATGATGTGGATAGAGTCAAGAAGGTTCATCCACGGTGGACATTTTAACAGGAGCAGAAAGCCTGTTCATTGGAGTTTGTGTTGCACAGAGAGGATCACAGGCATTTCAGTGTGTTTATTCTCATTTCAGGACTCTGTCATTTATGAACGACTTGATGAAACACAGCAGTATGCTGACATAACCCTCCATCATTTAGAGGACTTTGCTACTGTTGGTAAGTGTTAGTCTCAGAAGACTTTTCTCAAGTGCAGTGCGTTGTCATTCTGTCTTCAAATACTGAAATTATCATTGCTATTGCTTATTTATAAATTAACTTTCAGTATTTATGTACAATGCAGTCTACACAAATTCTGGAGGGAAGAGAAAACATTGCTTGTGTCATTCGATTCTTATTTGAATCAAATCAGACCAAACAGGAGCATGCCAGTTGGGACCTCAGAATGGAGACAGGTCAACCAGTTGTGTAATCTAGACTTGTGCTTGCTGAACTATACTGTTGTAGTTTATCAAACTAGGATATGATTCTATTCTATTCACAGAATGTTAAACAAAGAATAATGTCATTTTACAGGGCTGCGTACGCTTTGTTTTGCCAAGGTGGAAATTTCACCAGAGGAGTATGCTGATTGGCGGGACACATTCTACAAAGCCAGCACCTCCATCCATGGCCGAGAAAAGAAGCTAGCAGAAGCTGCTGAACTCATAGAGCGGGTAGAACTATAGTGCCATGATTATGGAAATGTCACACAGGCTTCTGCTGTCTTCAAGCCAAACCATAGCCTTTATAATCAGTTAGATCTCTCTCCCTCACACACAACATTCTCATTAACCAGTCGGTGCTCACAAACCAGCAGCTGAAGAGGTTAGATTCAATTTTTGCTGCCTAGGTTGGCTTGTCCACTGCACTGCGTTGACTCATCCACCACATCACTGCTTTGAATAGACTCGGCCACTGACCATCTTATTCCAGGACTGTTAGCAATGGTTTTTACAAATTTGATTTTTAATATAAGAGAATATTAGAATGCATGAACCGGCATGCAGCAAGTTTCCTAGATAAAGGTGGTACAAGGGATTTCACAATGCAGAAAGTGCTTTGCTTGTTAATGTTTGCTGCCTTGTGAAATCTTCATAGCATCTTGATTTCTGGTAAGCCAATTAGCACAAGTGGTGCTGCAGTATACAGGGCTGATGCTGCCAAGGTTTGTCATGGAGCAGATCAGTTTAGTATCATAAGCCTTAATTTTTGCTCCTGGAACATGGAGTAGACAATGTTCAGTGTGAATGTTACAACTTTCAGTTCAGTATGGTGGATGAGCCAACTCGGTTGCCGGGGGCAAGTCAGGTCAACATGATGGACAAGTCAACTTGGGCAAGTTAAAACTGGATGAGTCCACCCCATTCCACTGAGAAATGTGACATCCTCTTTAGTTTATCCTACATGAAGTGCTTTTCATAGGAAGCACGTGCAGTATTGAGGCAAAATCTAGCATGCCAAAGTAATGATTACGTATTTAAAGAATTCTTCAACAGAGTTGGTGGTCTTTGTAGTTGTTTAGCAGTAAGTTAATTTGAGGGACATGTTGAAGATTTCTGCATTGTAACTTTGTATTGAAGTTGTCAGAAAATGAGTAAAAGCTACTTGTTTTGCCTTATTTTACAGAATTTGTTTCTTATTGGTGCCACTGCCATTGAGGACAAACTTCAAGATGTGAGTGATTATCAACTTAGTGACACTGATTTTGTACCACCTGTTCCACTTGTACCTGGTTTTGTTGTGTAACTTTATAGATGTCAAAACTTTGACCAGTTGCACAAATGGTTTTTAGAACACAGCCAGAAGTTTTATTTGACCAATGGACATTTGATGGCATTGATTAATCTGCAATCTTCACAGTCAAAAACTATTCACAGACTTAATTGACAGACATACAGTTCTGCAGCTGGATGCAAGTACTTTTTCCCTTTGCTTATCAGGGTGTTCCAGAAACAATATACAAGATGAGTCTGGCTGGGATCAAGCTGTGGGTGCTGACAGGAGATAAACAAGAGACAGCCATCAACATAGGTCAGTTTTCTCACCCTCCTCCCAGCCCTTCCACAGGCTGGCTGAGTTAAGTTTACTTTGAGCAAATTGCCAAACTAATACACATCTGTGTGTGTGTGTGTGTGTGTGTGTGTGTGACTGTGTGCACAGATGCATGCTAGTGTGCACAAGTGCATGTGGAGTTAAGTTTAACTGGGGCAATTTCCCAAACTAATCCACAACTCTGTGTCTGCATATGTGTGTGCGTGTGTGTACACATGCATGCACATGCACCTGTGCATACATGCTTATGTTATGGATGCACCTGTTTTGTGTGCATGTAGATGAATTATGTGTGTTAGGATATGCCAAATAAATTGTGTGTGTGTGTGGGGGGGGGG
>SMGT01010715.1:24490-69960 GCA_004794575.1 Lanistes nyassanus | reverse complement strand
CCCCCCCCCCCATTTTTTCCTCCCCAGTTCCGCTTCCGGAAGCCTGGGCGGTGGATGCATTCTCGCCGTAGTGGCCGCTGTCTGCCGAGAACGTGCAGGTGCTGGGTCACTGTTGTTTTTCCCTTTGTTGGCAAAACGTCCGCGCCCGGGTGACTGCTCGAGCTCCTTACGGGTTCCTCCAGGCAACACTCTTTCCTTCCCTCATGCTGGCTTGCTCTTTTCTCTGGCTCGCATACATTTCTGGAAGCATGGGGGTGGGGCAGAGCCCTCACTGCCCTTGTCTGCTGTGCATACGCCGGAGGTGAGGGCGCAGACTGCTACATTTGCCTCCCTGAAGAATTGAACATTTGTTTTCTCAGTGCTTGAATTTTCTGAACAGTGAACATGGCCTGATTTAAGGGAAAGAAAAGCAGATACTGTGGTAAATTTTTCCTTATCCGAATAAAAGTTTGTGATATGAGGTTCCATTAAAAACAAAATAAACTGTTTAAATTTGATGATACGTGTACCAATTTATCATAGTTGTTTTTTTGTCATCTCTTTTTGTCAGCTCAACAAGTCTGTCATTATTTTCCACTTTGCTTTTTTTGTTTGTTTTCTGTTTCCTCCCAAACTGTTGCACTCTTCTCCAGTTCTGTTTAAAGGGTAACAGCAGTCTGTCCTCATGTAATGCTTTTAACACCAGGTATTTCTTAAAGAATTACCAGAAGTAGTTTGACTCAAATTATTTGTTGGACAACACTTCTTTGCTGCCAGTGTTCAAGTGACACTTCCTGTGATTTTAATTTGTTTCTAGAGTCTCCCCACTGCAAAAGGCTGAATTGGTTGAACTCGTGAAGGAGTCTCAGAACTCTATAACTTTGGCTATTGGAGATGGTGCCAACGATGTGGGCATGATTCAGGTATTGTTAAGAAACATTTGTGCAGATATTGTAATCCATGTCCATGATAATCTTGCAATGGAAAGGAAGGTGCCTGCCCTAGCCTTGAATGACAAAGCCAGGAGAAGAAATGCCTTTTGAAGGGGTTTGTGATAGCAGCTTGGAAGACAGGGTGTATATTTCACTGACTGTTTGATGCAATTATTAAAACAGGCAGCACATGTTGGAGTGGGAATCAGTGGGATGGAAGGACTGCAGGCCGCCTGTGCATCTGACTATGCCATTGCTCAGGTATTGTCCATCTTTGACTTAGTGGAGGCTTTGTTTTAGTGGAGGCTTTGAATTAATTAATCAGTTCCTTTGACAGCAGTGTGTTTACTACAACCTCAGCCTTTTTTTCTCCCCTGTGTTCTTAATTTTCCTAGCTGTGTATATGCTAAGCACTGATAATTTTGTCAAAAAGAGCAAACAAGTTGATTCAATAAATTTAAGATTTGAAAAGGTAATATCTTGGATGCAGCCAGGATGACTGAGATATAGGAGAACTCTATAACGATGCTCACTATTATGACTTCTCCATTCCAGACGAATTTTTGTATTGAGGGAACATATTCTGTTACATGGCTTATGCTGCAGATAGGACTTTTCCTCAGTTCAGACTTATGCCTTCATTATGACAATGAGTTGCGGCGTTTGGACTGTCAGTTTCAAATTCCCAGGCAATTTGCTGTAAAGTGGGGTGGGTGCGCAGTCCCCATGTCTGCTCTCCTGTCGTGCAATATATGTGCACAATCTCAATTGGTTGGTTTGCTCTAGCAAGTTGGGTGAATGTAGGCCAGCAGGGAAGAGGACAGGAAGGGATGGGCTTCAGCCATGAGAGTAGAGGGTAACCATGCACCTGTAACCCCTGACTGCTTGACACAGCTGTACTGCTATAGGTTCAAGCTACACGAGTTTATGTTATTACACGAGACCGCATCATCTGCACTTCGAAGGTACAGCAGCAGCATCAGTTTGTTCCGAAAGTGGTGTCCACAATAATGACATCTACCTCTACAGGAGAAAGAAAACAGTGAACTCTTGAAATGCATTTCCATGTGGTGAAGAGGGGTAACTGCGATGTCGATCGCCACATCACTCAGAGAATGGAAAACTCAAGCAATAATCAAGAAGTAAGCAATCATCCACAGGTTGGGAAGTGGAGAAAATGGGAAGCAGAAACTAGCAAAAGTGCACAAAACATCAACAACGGTGATGGACCAGAAAGCTGATTCGAGAACAAGATAGTGTACAATGATGGAATATTGCTGTCATGACCTTGTGGCTGGTTATGACATTAGGTCATTAGATACAACATACACATGGCAGTGTTGAGCAATGAGAGGGAGAATGTCAGCAAGAGTGATATTGAGGACTGAATGAAAATCTTCCCAAGCATTTGTGAAGAATACCAACTCACTTTCATTGAACATTTTCCTTTTTAATAGGTTTTAAAAAATTTTGTGTGTGTGTTTGGCACTTTCATTAAACATTTTCCTTTTTTATAGGTTTAAAAAATTTTTTTGTGTGTGTTTGGCTGTGGTACAGACAATAAAATTATGTTGATTAGTTAACAGTGTTCACGGAGTTCAGAAATATTGCTGATTGTTCCGTCTCTCTAGTTTGGTTCACTAATAAGATCACCCCTCAGATAAGACCCTTTTTTTGTTGCTTTTTTCAATGTTGTAACAGAGGGGTATTACTGCACTATTGAAAAAGCAAGTTTTTTATTGTAATGTGTACCTGTATCTTGATTATTTCAGCAGGTTACTTTTCTTTTTTTCTCCCAATTTGCGAGAGCTCAGTTTACATAATATTACTGTGGTAGTTCTGATTGTGGCATGTCCGTAGCTGTGTGGTTAGAACATTGGCGTCCATGGCTGTGGTTAAGCAGCAGCAAGCATGATTGCGTGTGTTGATGGGTGTCCTTGTGACACTGTTGTTGGCAAACTGCACCTCTCCCATTCTCGTTTTACTAAGATATAAAAGGGTACCTGGCGCCATACAGGGTCAGGGAAGGAATGGTAGCAAAGGAGATGGGTAGCCATGTTTCTAACTCCCAACTGCCCAGTAACCAGGTTACAGGACTACATGTATCTGGTTTTTTTTCCAGTTCCGATTCCTGCAGAAACTGCTGTTCGTCCATGGGGCATGGAGCTACAGTCGACTGTGCAAGCTGATTCTGTACTCCTTCTATAAAAACATTTGTCTCTATGTCATTGAGGTAGGATGGAAACTCGCCAAGTAGCCACCATTTTGATCACAGAAAATTCTAATCACTTCATATTTGTCTTCATTCCTGTTTTGTTAGAAGTTGAACATTTTAATTACTGCAACATTATTATCCGTTCTTGTTTGTTAGAAGGAAATAGAAACATGCAGGGGTTCAATGTAAACTCAATTGCCACTCAAATCTCCTGTTTACTCGCAAAATTTTACATGTTAACAGGCACTACAGGCATGTTCATGGACCGAGAAGCAGATAAAAATGCTTATTCATTTGAGATAAACAGTGATTAATTTTTCCCATATGGTCAAGTTTCATATTTGGTGAACTTGAATCTTTATGATCTATAAACAGTCACAGTATTCTTGGGTGACATTTTCTTCTTCAACTATAGTTGCATCAGAAACTAGCGCATCAGGACATCCATAAGCAGCGGTGGGGGGGGGTGTGGGGGTGTGGTGGTGTTCGAGACTGCAAAGAAGGGCTTCATGTGAAGTACTGGAGAGATCCGACTTGAAGGTTTCATCGGGTAATGAACAATAGTTGGTCACCCTCACAATTGTACAGATTGTAGCATAACTATGCTGCCGACCATGCTTCTTGATTGGGTAAATCAAACAAAAATCTTGTAAACTGTGATTGTTTTTCTTGTTTTCATTCTAATCTCTAATGAACATTAAAGTGCAGGGATGAAAGTTATAGCCAAGGAAAGGTGCAGGCTTCATGTCACCATCTGACATGTCATTTCTTAACTGCTGCCATTTCTTTCAGTTTTGGTTTACACTACAGAGTGGATTTTCAGGCAAGAGCCTGTTTGAAAAATGGTCACTGAGTCTGTACAATGTGGTATGTTGTGCAGAAATTTTAATCTTGAGAATAATTTCTCCTGTTATGTTTGCTTCTTTTGTTTCAAAATATATGGTTTAGTGGGTGGCACTGTAAAAATGTCTGTCAGTGATTCTGTATTGGTTTTCATGGAGATGTCTGTATTCAAACATTTTGTAGTAGAACCTATCATGCATGATCTCTGTTGTCAGTTGGTGATGGCACTATCATGCCATTCAGATGATGGCATTGCTGTCATGCCATTCAAAACAGTTGTTCAAATTTAACCAGCAGTGCAATGAATCCATCACTTGGCTTGCTGTGTGCACAAGTATTTGTAGCATTCAGATAACATTTAGTCTTTGTGAACTCAGTTCACCAGCTACGGAACTGAAAGTTTGGTTGGCCTTTTTGTGTTGTAATTTGTAAGCCAAGACCTGCATCTGAAGTCACTGAGTCAGTCTGACACTGGCTCTGATGGTGACTTCATGGCACTATGTAGTGTTGCTGGTTACTTTCCTATCGACTCCTTTTGAAAATTTTTAAAAATCTGGATTCAGATCCCCCACCCACCCTTTGTCTGACCCTGCGGACCATTTTTTGCATGTTGGTTGGTTGCTTAGGGTAGACAAATCACCGTAAAAACATTACTTCAACAGCTTAGCATCATCATCAATCCCCATCATCATCATCATCATCATCATCATCATCATCATCATCATCATCATCCATCTTCATCCATCTTCATCCATCATCATCATTATCATCGCCATCATCATCTTGTATCCCTCCTGGAACACTGGCTGCCTGCAAGAGTCCTCCAGGTGTCTCGGCCTTGATCTGTTCTCTCTAACAGTCCTCAGGTGTGGCCTTGGTATCTTGGTATCTGCCACAGGTTGCACCAGTTGTTTCCAGACCTACCTGTTTTTCTCTTTCCCTGGGGTTCCATGTGGGTGCTTATTTTGTGATGCTGGAAGCTCATTGGCGGAGGGTGTGGTCGATCCATCTCCAACATTTGAAGGGCATATTTCCTGTGGGGTGCTGTCTTGTTCACTGCCACAGCTCTTGGTTGCTGCTGGTACCGGACCAGTGGATCTGCAGTATTTTTTGTAGACAGGTGTTGGTGAGAAGTCCGAATTGTCTTGGTGGTGGTGACAGTGGCCCTCCATGTCTTGGCTCCAAAGAACACAGACCTGATTTCATGTTGGTGTTGAAGAACCTGATCATGGTGTTGATGGAGATGTTTCTGGATACCGGTATGTTCTTCAGCTGGAGAAAACCTGTCCAAGATGTCAATGCTTTCTCCTAGTCAATGACGTTAACATACAGTTCCACTCAATTGACTGCTCCAAGATTATACGCAGCTTTACCATCTGGTCTGTGCAGGTCTATGCAAAAACCAGCCTGCTGATCTCTGAGCTGCAGGTCTGTGGCATCCTTCAAATTGTTCAGAAGGATTTGGTTGAACACTTCGCTTGGAATTGAACAGTGTTATTCCTCTGTAGTTTGATCAGCAGCTGAGATCACCTTACTTGGATACTTTGATGAAGTGTCTGTCCTTCCACTACACCTCAGACTTTCCTGAAGAGAGGATGGAGCATTTCTACTGAGGTACTTATGCCAGTCCTCAGGGCCTTTTGCTGGGATACTACCAAATCCTGCTGCATTGCAACTTTTTACATGCTTCACCACCTTGGTGGTCTCCAAGTGAAAGCATCCACCTCCAAAGCAGGAGGTTGGGGGTTTGCAACCAGGCCAAGTCATACCTTATAGACTTCGCATGTCCCCAGGTTGGGCTTTTAGCTCTGCCTTAACACTTTTTTTTTATACCTCTGTTCACTTCTGCTTATGCCTTCTGGGCTCTTGGTTTCCTGGCTTGGGTGCAGCATTGTGGACTGCTTCGGTTTTCTCTTTTCTCCTTTCCATCTTCTGTGGAGTTTTTGTGGAGATCCATTCTTTGTGGTTGTACTTCTTAGGCCATAGAACTTCCTGGCATGTTGTCATTACTTCTTTCACTGCTTCCCACCTCTCCTTAATGATGTTCTTTTCTAAAATTTCTCACAGGACTTGAAATTTGTTGGTGAGTGTAATCTTGTATTGTTCTAGTGTAGCCGGGTGGTGGTTACGTACATGGTCTTTGAATCCCAGTTGTCAACACACGCTTAGTGAGTGGGCTGACTTCATTAACATGGATTCTCTGTATGCACACGTTGTGCACCGAGGGTTAGCTGTGTGAAGAATAGCGCCGTTATAAAGAAAGGGATGGCAGATCTTTTTTGAGGATCTGCTAAGTTCCTTTCTTTCGGCCCTCTCTTTGCTACGTGTTTGGGTACGGTATGCTCCCTTGGACACATACATCTGCATACGGCTATGTGTGAGCGCTGCCAGTACCTTTGTTGGAGTTATCTTATAGTCCAAAACCTCTTTTACTTTAGCTTCAAGAGATGATGGTCTGACGCAATGTCAGCTTCTCTCTTGAAGGGATCTTTTGAATTTACACATGAGATACACACATGGTCTGTCTGGTTCGTAGTTGATAGATCTGGTGATACTGAGGTTGCTTTGTGTATTCTTCTGTGAGGAAAGATGCTTTGGCTGATGACAAGATTGTTTGTGGCACACAGGTCTGTAGATCTGTCTCCACTGTCATTCATCTCACCCAGCATCAGCCCTGCTCCTTGGGTGTGGGGTGTGTTATTATCTTCGTGAACTAAAAGGAGCAGCAACTCTCCTGTTGTGAGCCTCTTTTGTCCAGAACCTATCCATCTTAACTCAATAGTTCCTAGGATGTCAATATACAGTTGTTCCTTTCAGCAGCCATCTGTGCCATCTTTCTAGCTTCCTCAGGTTCCGTGTCCTTACACTGATAGTAGTCCTGGTTGAAAGGATGGAATTCGGCTGAGCAGCTTTCAAGGGAATTGGGCTTTTGATGCTTGGTGCCATAGCTCCTACTGGAGGTCCGTATTCTTCCAGGCCTGACATGTTCTAAATGTCTCTCATCGACATTTCTGTAGCTAAGAGGTTTTGACAGGGAGGGGTAGCTCCCTTTGCATTACCTTCCTCCTTTTTCATCCAGGCCTGGGATGGGCAACAGCCCAATTCTTGTAGGCATATCTTCACAAATATACCATTCTGAGGAGTGCTGTTTGAATTTGCACAGCACACATAATTGCAATTTTCTGCTTAGATTTTTGTTGACTAACAAAAGCACAGGCAGCTTGAACCCTTTGATAATCAACAGGAGAGCTTTGTAAGGATTTCATGCTTTTGTGTTGTGACCAGTCTGACTGCTAGGTGTATGGATTTGCATGTTTTTCTTTTCGTTTTTTTAACACCTTGTGGAGTGTCAACTGATGCTTCAAGAAATGACAAAGCATCTAGCGTGTTCCCTTTTTTTTTTTTTTGTGGCAGTTTTGGTTTCAGATTGTCAATGGATTCTCCGGGCAGATTCTGTTTGAGAAGTGGAGTATTAGTCTGTACAATGTGGTATGTATCTGGACACCAGTGTATGTGTGGCACGACCCCTGGTCTGCATGTCTGCTGTAGTGTGCTGGATGTTCTCCCTCTTGTGACTGTCTTCTTCTCCACCTCCTTTTGTCTTGGCGTCCTCCTGCACCCATCCCTCCACTTGCTGTTTTTTTTTGTTCAGCTGTTATCGTGCAGTGGCCAATGAATTTGTCATGATAACAGGAGACTAGTAAGTGATTTTCTGTGTTTTGCTGAAAAAATGTAGCATGATTTCAAAGGGACAGCATTACCATTTGCAGAGAGACAGAAAGGTTAGGGGTGGGGGTGCAGTGGGGATAGGCAGGAAGTGCATATGGGTTTGCTTGTAAGTACATGTTTGAGTGCATCAGTTTTTAACAAAGCAGAACATTGTAACTTTGGAACACTATGAAATCACTATGTAATTTTGTGTGATGTAAAAAATGCACCCACTTAAAGATTAACCCATTGAGGGCCAGCACCATGGAAAGCCAGTCGCTTACTATTAAGCAACCAGTTGCGGAACTTCTTGTTTCTGCCCATAGAGTGGTTAACTCTTAACAGTTCATGGTTTAAAGGGGGAGTACTTGTATAGAATGAAGTCACCATGGAAAAGTTTGTTTATATATTAAATTTGTTTAACTCTTTGAACCCGTTGGCCCCGGCTAAATTGCGGCAACCTGCCGACCCTTGCGGCAGCACAGCTAGCTAAATTGCGGCAACTTTAAAATCTCCCTGACGCGTTCAACGGTATAAGGGAAGTAAAAACTTGGTATCATTGTAAAGCTCTATCATCGGTTGTCTCCCCTGCACAGTCTAAATGAGTTTCGGAAACAGTTTCGGCTTGCCAAACATGGTTTAAGTGTAGGTCTACTTCCGTCGTTCACATTTTGTGTGTGCGAAGAGTGACTATATTTGGGACCAAATAGTAAGTAGTATACTACTTTAAACTTAAAGTATTGTTTCCGTTGTGATGCAGAAGAATAGATCTTTCTAAATATGTTAAATATATTACTGGGAGTGTGGTAGTTTTTAATTGGCAGCATTTTCAAGACGTGTAAATCTATACCGCCTCAACGGTTTCTTTTTTTTGCGGGTCCCTACGGGACTATATTTGGGACCAAATAGCAAGTAGTATTTAATACTTTAAACTTAAAGTATTGTTTCCGTTGTGATGCAGAAGAATAGATCTTTCTAAATATGTTAAATACATTACTGGGAGTGTGGTAGTTTTTAATTGGCAGCTTTTTCAAGACGTGTAAATCTGTACGGCCTCAACGGTTTCTTTTTTTGCGGGTCCCTGTGGGCTCAAAGAGTTAAGTTTGTTAAATATTACTAATCTGTGTTTGGTATATAGCAAAATAAAGGAAATGAATGTACTTTTGAAATAATAAAAATAAAAGGACAAATGGAGTACTGGAAATGAAATATTCCTAATTAAATCACAAAGGACAAGTGTCCCCAAAAAAGTAAACCTGTAAAGTCACGAAGAAGGAATCTTTTTTATGCCTTCGGTTATATCAGTTGTGATACTATATTCTGAGTGTCCATGCCATTCTACATAACGTCCTAATTTTGTCACATTCTCTTCTCAGATACTGCTGAGATACTGCTGGTCAATGATGCACACTCATTTTGGAATTTGTGTGGCTTAGGATTGGGGAATAGTTTATGAAGTTGTTTTACAAAGCCAAAATTACAAAATGGCTTCCTTCTTTTATATAAAACTAAAATAAAATGCCTAAAGATTAAACACATAAATCCAAACAAGTTCAGAAATAAAATATCTTTGATTAAATTAGAATTATACATGCCTGGCTCCCTGCTTGAGGAAAACACTAGGACCCTGAGGCCTTCGATCATCAGTGTTGTAATTACCAAATCTAATTGACAGATGGTAAAAAAAAAACAAATAAATATAGCACTGGAAATGTTCGGTCTCATTGGCTACATGAATAATTATGTTTTGCTTCTTCTAAACCTTATTACAGTTCTTTCATAAGTTTTTTACATCCGCAACATAACAACAGTGGATAAGATATCAGTAAAACATCAGCCACAAAAAAAAAGTCAAGAGCAGATAAAAGCTGACGGGATTAAAAAAACACAATTTGGAATTTTGAAAAAGGCATACAGGGTAAAAAAAAAAGAGAGAGAGGTTGTCTTTATTTTTATTATTTTTTTTTTTTTTGACGAATTATGTGATCTCAATAAGAAGCAGCAAAAGGCTTACTTTTGAGCATCATGGTCGCACTATGATAGATTTGATGAAATATTCTCAACATCATCCATATCCTTCTCAATATCTTCACCAGAAATCCCAAATGACATCTTCTGAGTAGAAACTATCAACTTTGAGCTCAGAACTCCTCATGTTTTCAAGATATTCGATTCTGAAAGCACTGCCTGAAACGTGGTCGCAAGCAAAAGTGAAAAGCATGAAAATCACTCCATGTTGGTTTAAAAACAAAAAAGTGTTGAATTTTGTACATTTAAATGACAAATTTTAAAACTTGTATCATTTCTAATGATAACTTAGCAAGAAAGAACACTTTCTATTGAGAAGGCTTAGTGTAATTTAAATAGAAACAAGGTAACCATGGTGTCGATGCTAGGACATCGATGGTCAAGGGAACTGTTAGGAGTAAAGGGAGAAAACTGTTTCATGTGTAGTTTGGGCATTCTTGTTTATGGGGGTGTTTCCCTTTGACCATTAATCCAAGTTGGTTTAGAGAAACATATGGATTTTTTGCATGCATCCTTAGATTTCAAAATGGCGTTACACAACATTATGCAAGGCGTGTTCTGTGGATATCAGATTTCAGTTACATTGCTGCTGAATTTTCACGAATTTTGACATGATGGCAAAGATTAATTAAAGTGATAAAGAGTTTATTCAGCATTTGTTTATTTGTAAAAATCAGTTTCTTTTATTTTGCAGCACGTAGGGTAATTTTCTGACAATTTTTTTAAGATGTAGCCTGATACACCTGTCAAATCAGAAATGATTAATTAAATATGGCTGGCACTCAGTGGGTTAAAAGAAAGGTACCTTGGATTAACACATATCTTCTCACCATTTTCTTGTTTTGTTTTGTTGAAAAGATAATGTAAAAGCCAAATCGTTTGTCTCCTTCATTTGTCACATTTCCTGAACCTTTCTTTTGCTGCCTCAGAAAGAATGTAGTGGTGGCCATCATCATGTGTAATTTTTTGTGTTGTTTATTTGTATTTTCAAAAAATATGAAATATTTGTCTGCAGTTTTTCCTTAACAAATTGCATTTTGTTTTATGCCAGGTATTTACTGCTGCACCTCCTCTGGCACTTGGTTTGTTTGATCGAAACTGCTCAGCAGAAACCATGATGAAGAACCCAGTCTTGTATAAAGATTCCCAAAAGGGCCGCTTTTTCAATGTCAAGGTATTACAATAAATCTGTTCACAGTTAATGTGATTAGCCAAGATTTAAAAAACCCAGTTTTTAGTGGAGGTAGCAATAAAGAAACATGGCCACATTAAAGCAGTATAAGAGAGACAAAGTCAGTATTGTAGTCACTACCCTATCTTTAAGACAAAACACAGCATCGTCAGGTAAACAGTAAAAGCAAAAAACAAATAGGAGGAGCACAAGACTGATAAAAGTCATTTCGAGAAGTCATTTCTTTCTTTTCTTCATCTGTCCAGTCCTCCTGTTATTTGTTTTATACTTTACAGTATTTATGCATATTGTGTGTTTTGTCCTGGAAAAGGGGTAATCCCTCTACCATTGCCTTTGTCTTACAACTTTTTGCTTGGGGCACTTTCTCTGTTGATACTGAATTTCACACTCCAACATGGGTGAAACATTCCTTTTGACAATGGAAACTTCTTTTTCAATTTTCACCAGAGACAGAAGATCTATTTCTTGAGATTTTGGACAAGATAGCCCCACTAACATAGTTATAAAATCCTCAAACATTGTTCTTTACTGTATGTGCCTTTGACTTGACCCATGTCAAAACAGAAATGCTCTTTTGTGAAAAAGTCAGAGAGAGCCCAGATCACCAGGTTTGAAAGCGACTGAGACGTGAAAAGAAGCTGAATCAATTCAATTTTGTGATTTTGCTGATGCTGGATTGCAGATGATATCAAGGGCAGGTCAACACTGGGCATCCCTTAATACAATTGGAATTTTTTTCTAGGCATGCTGCAAACATCACTGACTATTTTTGCCACTTAAGTTGCGACAAAAAATTTGTCCTCGTGAGTGCTTTGGATTGGGTGAAAAAAATAAACGCAATATCCAGAAATGACATTAAGCTGGAGCAAGTTAATGGAGATAATTTGGCTTACTTTCTACCACGGGATGGCTTTCTTGCGTTAGAATCCTCACAAGAACCTTGATGAAATACTCGTAATCTAATTTTGTGCTGGGTAGAGCGAGGACTGTTTTCTGCTAACATTTGAAATAAACTTTTGGGTAATTTGATTAGTGTCGTGGTATCAGTTATCATGCACTACAGTAAAACCACCCATGTCAACCTCCTCCAGCATACGACCCAAAACTTTAAGACAGAAACTATTTACTATATAAACTACCTCCTATTTACGACTCCTTCCTTAATGTGACCACCAACTGACGAAAGTGGGGGGTTTTGCACAATATACGACTTTCTCTGGTCGAGTGGAAAAAGGTAAGCAGATCTCTTTTAACAAAGATTTTCACTGAGAAATTCTACCTAAAATTCCCTGAGAAGCGCAAAAGAACTGTTTTAAATATAGAAAAGGGATTAAAAGTGCTCCTAACAAAAAGCAACAGAGGGAAGTTGACAAATATTGCATCCGATATCCATTTACAACTGTACACCTAACATGACCAGTTTTGCGCAATATACAACTTATGTGTCTGTTCGACATTTCATAGTAAGACAAATAGTTTATATTACAGATTTTGCTATTTTGTTGTAATTCCTAATTAATGCAGGCCAGTGGCCTACATATGAAATAAAGGCTGCATGGCCTTTGGGAATCAGATGTCCGTTCTCTGTTGTGATTGTGAGAGCTTAATGGGATGTTAAGTAAGGGTTTAGAGTAGATGGGCAACAGAGACGTCGGTGAAAAGCAGTTTACAACTTCATTGCTTTTTTATAGCATAAAATTTCAATTTCTTTAATTGGCAACACCAGAGAAAAAGATTTATTAATGATGAAACTAGATATGAGATAAAGTAAGTCTGAGTTGTGATAAAACTACATGTTCAGTAATTGGAATGGGAAAAAAACTATTTTAACGTAGAGTTCAGTGGTAAATATAAACAATTTAAAAACATGTTTCACTTGCTTGCCAACATACATGCAGATGTGCTAATGTCTTACCCCATCCATCACAGTACATGTACCTACATATGTTGTACTAACGGTTCAGTGCAACTGGTCCTCCCTTTATAAGACCCCTCCATTATAAGACCTAATTTGGGCTGGGTTTTTTTCAAAAAAAAATATATGGGAGGTTTTACTGTATTTGCCACTTAGGCGTAGTTGGCAGACACCCGTGTATTCTTGTACTTTATTTTGTCATCGTTTGGGTTAGATGTTCCATCTAAAGTGTCATGGCACCTCAGGAATTTTTGAGCATTCACTTTGATGACGCTTCTCTGCCAAGGTATCTTTGTTTCCAGGAACTCCTTGAGACAGGTTGTGCCTCTTGCACTGTACAGATACAGTCTATACACAATACGCTATACAGCCTTACCTCATGGCTTAAGAACACACTTGGGGCTAGCCACAGAATCACACTGGGGATAATCCTTATCCTTCTAGATAGGTCTCAGACTTCATTTCCAGAATGCTGTATCCTGTCCTCATCTTGGCAGTTAAGCAAAGCACTTTTCTGTCTCACTGTCTGCACTGTTTGTGGATTTCGCATAGGTTGGCTGGTTTTTGTTGTTTGTCTTGTGACAAACTAGGTTCATATCAGGACGGTGTTGCTTAGACAAGTTAACGTGCTGCCACATGGACTGCTGTCGCAACATGGGCCTCAGTCCCACCCAGTCACATTATACTGACACCGGGCCAACCAGTCCTAGTACTGTTCCCTATAGTGTCAGGCGTCTGGCAGGGCAGGTACTAGATTGCCAATTTTTAAGTCTTAGGTATGACTCGGCTGGCCGCAAGCCTCCGACCTCCCACTTTGGAAGAGAATGCCTTAACCACTAGACCACTGAGGGGTCACTCTGCCATAGGGGCGTCAGCTGTGTTAGGATGTTATTTGTTAATTGATGCTAAGGGAAAACAGCTTTTATCACTAACAGGAAGCCACATATTCAGAGACTTTTTCTTTGAGACCAAGTTGTGCTAGAGTGTCATAGTTTTAAGGTGATAGAGATATTGACCAGTATTTACCCCAGTTGTATGGGTATGCTCTCAAAAACTCCCAGTTGATGTGCTTTTTGACAGGACTTGATAGACATGCCCTGTGTGTAACTGTACATCTTGGACATGCATGCTGCCATCTTATTTTCAAAATGTAGTAGGCATGCCTTTAAGTATAAATGTGTGTCCATACATCTATGATGTTCACATGCTGCTATCTTGCTTTGAAAGCAGAAATGGGTACTGTGTGCTGTTATTTGGTCTGACTGAGGGACAGTGTGGCAAAGACTTTATCACATAATGGTACATAGTACCCATTTCTAACTTTACTAGAACTAACTTTAGGCAGAAATTTTCCCTTGTTCACAGGTATTCTGGATCTGGATTGGTAATGCCATCTTTCACTCCATTTTGTTGTTCTGGATGACCCTGTTCAGTTTAAAGCAAGGTATAGGATAATCACAAACATTGAGCATAATGACCAATTTTAATGGATAGAATTTGAAAACTATGTTTATTATTTTTCTTTACAGAAGTATGAGAAAAAAATACTTGAAATGAATAAGCATCTATGAAGAATAGAGTATTAGTAGACTTCTGCAAGTGGTAGAAACTGTAGCCATGAACTTTTACTGACATTATGATGCATTTTTAATATTAACCAACTGTGTTAGGACATGCACGTCTGGTACTTACAATCTTAGAAAATACAGTAGATTTTGGCTTTTTTACATGTAAGTTTAGATGTGGTTTCTAGGCATGGTAATTTACTCATTTCTTTGTCACAAATTGATCATTTTTACAGACATTGCCTTCGGTGATGGAAAAATTGGAGACTACCTTTTCATGGGCAACTTTGTTTATACTGTAAGTTTTTCTATGGGTCTTTTTATTATTGTTATTGATAGCTCCACGTTGCTGAAGTTTGTGAAGTGTGACAAAATGCTCATAAAACTGGTCCTGTGGGGTGGGTTGGTGGTCTGACTTGCCTAACCATTCTCTCATGTCTATCGTCTTTCACTTCCAAGGAACCCTAGAAACAAGAGAAGCATTTAGCAAAATTGAACATGATCAATTGCTAGCAGAGCTGATGAAGTTGCAAATTTTTAATATTGCTCTACAAATAATATGTGATACAGTAGAACCGCTCTGTAACAACGCTCGCTATTATGACTTCTCCTCCATTCCAACTGAAATTTTTTTAACAGAACATATTCTGACAATGAGTTGTGAGTTGTGACCTTGGACTGTCATTTCAAATTCCCAGGAAACTTGCTTTGAATGCCATCAAGCTGGGTGGGTGCATAGTCTCCACATCTACTGTCATGCAATATGTGTGCACAATCCCAATTGGTTGTTCATTCTAGCATGTTGCTGTGAATGTAGGCCAGCAATGGGTGTGCACAATCCCGATTAATTGGTTCGCTCTAGCAAGTTGGGGGAATGTAGGGCAGCAATAGGTGTGCACAATCCCGATTAATTGGTTCGCTCTAGCAAGTTGGGGGAATGTAGGCCAGCAGGGAAGAGGGGAAGCAGGGGAGGTGCATCAGCCACCCATCACATAAGAGTAGAGAAGGGATCACAAACCCATCCCCCTTGACTGTTTGACGTGGCACAGCTGAGATGTTGTCCAATAGCTTTGAGCTACATGCAGAGTTTAGACCACATTTGTCACTTTCAGTCCAGGCATCAGCACTTTGAAGGTACAGTAGCATCATCAGTTTGTTCCAAAAGTAGTGTCTACAATAATGACATCTACATCTACATGACAAAAACAGCAAACTCTTGAAATGTGTTTCTATGTGGTGAAGAGGAGTAATAGAGAAAAAACTGCAATGTCAATAGCCACTTCACTCGGAGTACAGAAAACTCAAATTCAAGCAATAATCAAGAAGTAAGTGATCATCCAGAGGTTGGAAAGGGGAGAAAACAGGAAACAAAAACTGGCGAAGATGTGCCAGACATCAACAATGACGATGGAGTAAAAAGCTGATTCAAGAAAAAGCAATGTGTACACTGATGAAATATGGCTTTGACAACTTTATCGCAATGAATGGCTGGTTACGACTTTGGGATCTTGAAACAAAGTACACATGGCAGTGTTGAGTGGTGAGAGAGAGAATGTCAGCAAGAGTGGTATTGCGGAATGGATGAAAGACTCCCAAGCATTTGTGAAGAATACCAACTCACTTTCATTGAATATTTCAGTGGTGCCCAACCTACGGCCTGCGGCCCACAACCAGCCCACAGCTTTTGCCTATCTGGCCCGCCGCATATGTTGCATTTCTTTATCACAAATATGTCGAAACAAGCTTTTATAAGTTGGAAAACCCAAAGCATCCTAACTTATGATCCTTCACATTCCAAAGGATGGAAACAAATTTACAAATGACCCCATGCAGATAAAGATCTGCTGAACATGTTAGCAAGAGGGACCAAGAAGGGCATTTGTGTGGCACAACGAAAGACGATGTTCTGGTCCGCAAAGATCATCCTAAATTTTATTGTGGCCAATGGGCAGAAAAAGGTTGGGCATCACTGGAATATTTACCATTTTTATGGCTTTTTTGTGTTGATTAAATTTTAGTTATGGTACAGACAATAAAATTGTGTTGTGCAGTTTACAGTGTTCCTAGTGTTCATAAACAGTCCTTGATTATCCCATCTGTGTGAATAAATGTTGGCTGTGGTACAGACAAAATTGTGTTGTATAGTTGACAGTGTTCATAGTGTTTATAAACAGTGCTCAATTGTTCCATCTGTGTGATTTAACGTTGGCTGTGGTACAGACAAAATTGTGTTGTGTGGTTAACAGTGTTCATGGAGTTTATAAACAGTGCTCAGTTGTTCCATCTGTGTGATTTAATGTTGGCTGTGGTACAGACAAAATTGTGTTGTGTGGTTAACAGTGTTCATGGAGTTCATAAACATTGTTCGATTCTTTCTTCTATCTAGCTTGGTTCTCTGATAAGACCACCCCTCAGATAAGACCTTTTTTCATTGCTTTTTTCAAGGTCATAATAGAGGGGTACTACTTTGATGAGATCCCAAGAGTGAAAAGGGTTGTTGCTAAAGACCTGTGTTAGGTTACAGCTGCAAACTTACCACTGTACACCAGTTTGAGTCTGTGATGGTTATGAAAACGAAATTGTGGTTTCACATGTCTAAGAAAGAAAAAGAGGAGAGGAAAAAAAGAGAGCATTTATCAAAAAGGAGCCACATGTTATTTAAATTAGTTTGCCTGCTGAGCACAGTCACTTGGGATGACACACCAAAAGCACCCCTGCAGATGTGCCCACAGTTAGAAATGCATGCTCAGAAATGTTTTTGGTTTCGAAGAAACCTAGCTTACCTGGCTAGTATAGTGGTATGATAGTGAAGTGCAGTGCTGCATACCAGCGTAGCTTTCTGTACAGGTACCCACATCTGCTAGTCAGATGGCCTGAAATCAGGTTTCTTAAAGCAAAATTCTTCTTTTTTCAGTATGTGGTTGTGACAGTAAGCCTGAAAGCTGGTCTTGAGACCAGTGCTTGGACAATGGTAAGAAACATTTCATCTTTTCCCGAGATCAAGCAGTGTACTTAAGAGTGAAACAAGTTGATGACTGACTCAGTTGCTTATTTTGACAGAAACATCCATTCCACGTTAAAGAGATTCAGTAATGAACAAAAACCTACAAGATTTTATTTGATAACAAAATTGAAATCTGATGAAAACATGTTTTTAAAACTGTAGTGTGCATATGCATGAATGCGTGCGTGTATGTGCTTGTGTGCATGCTGTATATTCACTTGATGTGCTTGTCTGTATGTGAACATGTCTGCATGCACAGCTGAGTCATCTTGCTATTTGGGGCAGCATTGCCAGCTGGTTCTTGTTCCTGATTGTGTACAGCAATTTCTACCCAACCATCATGATGGCACCTGAGATGCTGGGAATGGTATGTTTACTGGTTTAATCAGATTTCTTTAAAACCAGTTCTTTCTCATAGTGCAGACACAGTTATAGCTGCTTTTTCCATGCCCACATTTCTATGAAGAGTCAATTTTAACAAGCAACATGACATCACGGAGTGAAAGAAGGGTATAATTTATGCCAATATGAATTGCCGTCTTGTCATAAACTTACAAGACTGTGGCTGAGTTGCGAGCTGAAGGTTACAATATGTGTGCATTCCCATGTGCATATGTGTGTATGCATACATGGGTCGACTTGTATGGCTATATATGTGTGTGTAGCTTGCTTGTTTGCTTGCAGGACCGGTATGTGCTGGGTTGTCCTTTGTTCTGGTGGGGTCTCCTGCTTATCCCACTGACGTCATTGCTGAGAGACTTGGCATGGAAAGTGTAAGTTCATATGCTTTTCTGGTCAAACAGTGCAATAGGAAATAGTGAATATATTGTTCAAATCAGCTGTAATTTCTTTCTCCATACTATCAGTAATATTCAACCTCTCTTCTCTGTCATTTCTGGACCTCAAGTAGTGTTTCCTTCCTTTTTTTCCCAATAACCTTGACCTTTTGACATTTATTCTCCATTAAGAGGGAGGGAATGGCTGAGTAGCTAGAGGATTGGCCTCCAAATCCAAAGGCAGTGGTTTGATCCTCACATGCTGCAGCACACTTGCCCCAGTTGACCCAGCTGAGAATGGGTACCTGACCCATGGGGCAGGAAAAGTTAAGCAGCAAGGGTGTCACTCTGAGGATGCTAGTCCACATAAAAGTAGGGGTCTCATACACTCCCTATCCCCTACCAGTGCTTCTCGATTTTTAAATCCAAGTGCCCTCTAGCCTGAAATCTGAGGGTGATGTTGTGAAGAGCAGGGTTCATCCCAGCCAACTTACATGTTACTTGGCCAAATGTAAAGAAACCCCTGCGCATCACAATGATGCACAACATTAAAATATCTTCATCATTCTTGAATGTTTATGCTTAAATTACCCCAATTGTGCATTATTAGAAGCTCTGCCTATTGCCTAAAAACAACCTTTACCTTTTGTTCTCCATTATATATAAATTAGGTAAATATGTATTTATTTTATTATATATAAATACACTGTCTTCAGTTGCATGGACTGGTTTCTGATCTTACCCTTTCAACCTTATTTTTACAAGTGCATGAGGAGTGTCTTTCAGAATTGTTAATCAACTTACAAATGAGAATGTATGTCTGTTTGAGTGATGTTCTTGGGTATTTGGTGTTGAATTTCTAGGTTTAGGCGTACATATTTAAAAACACGTCGCCATCACGCACGAGAGATGGAAATGGCTCACAAGGAAACTATCACCAATGGATCCCCCCGCAAGAAAAGGTTACTTCTTTATTCATGTTTTCCTAGGTTCTTTGAAAGCCTCAGCTTTGAAAGCATCAGATCAAGAGACATATGCTGGGATATTGGCAAAGATTTTACAGTACCAGAAGCCAGCTGATAAATGTTGAGTTTACCATTGTATGGCTTTGTACCCAGAGTTATCTAGCCCCACTCTCAGTTCCAGTTAAGTTGTCTTTTGAATCAGTCATACCCAAGATGCCCGTGTCTCGGGGCAGATAAAATGTTGTTGACTATAGTATTTGTGATTGCACAACTTAAGACATCCCAGTTTGCTAACCATTCTGATTTATTGCCAAAGTAATAAAATTGTATCATTTTCCTTAATTTTCAGTCACGAAGTTGATTTGTTAGTTAACTGTAATATTCTGGCCTTTGCAAACTTTCTCTGACAATTGTCACTTATGAACAGTCATAATTTTAGTTAGTAAGTGATGGTTTGTTTGTTTGTTTGTTTGTTAAATCATGAACCATCGTCCATCAGAGACGTCACTGGTAATTGACAGACTGTCAGTGATGCCAACCATTTCACTATCTACACACTGCTGAAGTTTTTGAAATGCTGAGTTCTCGTAAAACTAGCCCTGTGCTAGTGGTCTGACTACCTGGTGACTCCCTCATGTCTGCCACTGTACTGTTTCAGGCCCATCTCGGAGAGAGCTCGCCTCCTCAGCTGCAGCATGTTTGGTCGGCCTGGTCGTGTGCCGCAGGGTCCTGTTGCCTCGCGTGAGTCTTGCCTGTGTTTTAGCTTTTTCCGGATAATGGCCAAAATTCTATTAATGTGCTGGGAGTGCATTCATAGATCAGCATGTGCCTTTGGTGTCAGTGAGAGAGACTGTGTGTGTGTGTGTGCGACAGCGAGAGAGGTTCAAATACATGATGCCAGAGGCCAGTAAGACTAGACTGTGGTTCGAGAACATTTCTTGTTGCTGCAGTGCAGTACACTTAATATTCTCTTGCATCGTCATCGCATGAAGACAGCTTATATACATGTATTCCTTTGTATGCTGGTGGTAGTTGTTTGGAAAATTGATTGACTCAGCAGTTTTCTAGGTGTTAATACAACTGTCGTCATTTTATTTACAGGTGCAAATGAATTGATTTTATCAGTTTGCTTGTAGCTGAAAAAAGCTGCCATTTTTCTCTACTCTAGGATGAAAACTTTTTGTATGCTGATGTTTGCATGCTGGTGTCTTCAGTGATAAGTGCCTCTAATTATTATGCAAACTTTTTTCCTCAAACTGTCACCAACTCTAGGCGGTCCCCCCTCTTTGTTTTGTTATTTCAACTATCGTGAGAATTCTGGTCTCCGAAGTACTGTTTTGAGCATTGGAGTTAGTGGTGTCATTTTATTCTGAAAATCAGTAAGGGTGCCTTTGCAGACATAACCATCACTGCTGTTATTCATTATTACATGGTCCAGTAAAGTTTCTTTATATTTTTTGTTCATAATGTTTGTTTCAAGCAGGACTTCATTGTTGACTGTGGGTTGGCTACAAGTTGAAGGCTGTTCTGCTCATAGGTCCTTGCTTTTCCTCTCTAATTTCTTTCTTTTTATACATGCTCAGCTTTCAGATAGAAGCTTCATCCATTCAGCTTGTATTGTCTTTTACCTTAACTTTCTCAGCTTTCATTATCAAAACTGACTTCTCTTGTCTGTGTGCTGGAAATGCATGTTGTGAGATCTATGGCTCCACCACATTTACTAATTATGCAGCCGTTGGAAGTCAGATCAGCGATGTTTCATAATACAGTACCTCTTATTAGTCAAGCCCTGAAGTTTGTCTTTGAAGTTTATAGCTGGATGTTTTCACTCAGGTGTTCTGCATAAATTTAGTTACTGAGCATCAGATCACCACTTTCATTTTTCACATGACTAGGTGCTCTTCCGATTTCACTTTCTTCGGATAAATGTTTAAATCATAAGTAGAAAGCAGAATTGGACAGTAGGTGGGATTAACAGCTACAGGGGTGAGGTGGCTGGAGAACTTTTGAGAAATAAAGCGATTACAGTGGTGGGTGGTTGTTACCCAAACTTACCTTTAGTCAGTTTTTTTTAAAGGTAATCTATTAGGTAGAGGGATAACAACCTTGAATAATTTGACTTTAGCCAATTACAGTGACAAAATTACCATAATATATATCTGGAAATTTTTTATCTACCGTATTATATATATTATATAGAATACAGAGGTCATTTGCCTTTTATTGAGATAGTGCTGTCTTCAAACTGTATAAATCCAGCAAGCTTAGAAGCCGAGTGCCAGGGTCAAAAACTTAATTATTAAAAAATTCATAACCTTACATTGGGTTGTAAGACTTCAATGGAAAGTGCACTGTTGTTCCTCAGAGTAGCTGATGCATTGCTATAAGCTGCTAGCTTGCATGTGTGGATAAGGGTTGGAGATATTTGGGTACTTTTCCCAACACTCAGACATTTATCTGTGCATTGTATTACAAAGTGCATCTGGTCTGCACTTTCTGATTTCTCATGCCATGGATTAGCAGAAGTATGGTATTTGTCTTATATCTGGTTTTGCATGAGTGGAATATGATTGTAGGCTGTAAAATTGGTACTGTGGAATACTCTTTTGGCGGTTCATAGTCAGGCAAGTCTGAGCTAATATAATGCAGTCGATTTTTGTTTCTGCTCCATTAACCTTTCTGTCATATCTGTTTTTAGCATTAATTTGTTAATTTTTTAATTTAGTTTTCTATGTTGGAACTGAGGAAGGGATGATGGGGGGAGGAGAGCGTGTGCATGCATGTATGCATGAATAGATATTAATGAACTGCTGACAAAGTTAAACGTCAAATCTGACATTACCTGCTGGGCTAAACTTTTCAGTTCTTGGCTTATATATGTTTTTTTTTATTCAGCCCCTTTAACCCGTGCATCTATAGCGTATCGTAAGTGTTGTATTTATTATATTTATTTTTGTTTTCACCTTTTTTGTGGAAGAGGGATGGGGAGGGCAGAGCTTGGTATTACACTGTATTAGCTACCTGACTGCAGAGGGCATCTAAATTCAGTTGTCTGGAACATTTTTGACAAATGGCCTGACTGGGCAAGTAAAATATTTGACAGATTGCCTGACTTGGCAAGTTAATCTTTTTAAATCTCCATATTTTGAAAGTAGAGTGTTTGGTCTTGCAAATCAAAAGTTATGGTAACTTACCTGACAAGAAAAGTGAATTTAATGTCAATCTTCAGATGGGGGAGCATTTATTTGATCATGATAATTAAGTTTTTCTTGTAATCAAAATGTTGTAGGGTGGGATTTGTTGGGTGTTATTTTCTGATGTGTTTCACCTACTAAAGATGTTCCATGTATTTGAAATTTTCATTGTCCTACTTACAATCTTTTTCTTCATTTTCTTAATTTGTTGTTTTATCTGTTGTACATATATTAGATGCCTTCTGTTCTGCAATTAAATCCGTTTGAAGATAATTTGTCACCCTACTTTGTTTAGACGTTAAATTTTTACAATGGATCTTCTATGAGCACTTACAGTAATGAGGTGGCTGTTGCATGCCTTGATGAGACAGCTGATAGATGATGCATGTTACTTATAAGAAACATCAATATCTTTGGGACTCTTTTTTAACACATCAGCATCTTTGGGATACGTTTTTTATACGTCACTGTCTTTGTGATATGTTTTCTATAATCAATTTAGGTGCTTTGACTAGCTGTGCAGGCGAGAATTTTACTAGGTTTTTAGTATTTGTAATGTGAAAGTGAACAGTGCCGTCAGGCTACAGTGACAGTGGTAGCTAACTACTCTTCTGGGATCAAGACATTGTCATGCCTTTGTGGCATGTTGAACCAGGGACAGGGATGAAGTGGCGTGCAGCTGGTGGGGGGAGAGCATGTGAAGATGTGCACATTTTTATAATGCACATTAATGACAGTAATTAGCAAAGCATGTTTTGTTGACATTTAGATTAGACATTTTAAGTTTGGGCTATTTTCCCTGTGTCCTTTATTTAGCCCGTTCACCCTCATTGACACGTAAGTTACTTCACAATGGAGACTGGTTTTGTTTTGTCAATTTTTTAATTTTGTTTTTTTTTATTTGCTTGATTAATGTTTGTTTATTGTATGAAGCTGACAGCTAACCCTTTCTTTTAAACGTTTCTTTATTCATTATCTTGAGGCATTACAAAGAACATACAGACAACTGGAACTGTGATCTTAAGTAAGAATTACTAAGCAGGCCTAATAATTATCAAAACTTGTACCCAGTAGTGAGTGGCTGAAGGAGTTTGGTACTCTAGAGTAGGAGTTTTGGTCGGGAAGACTCTGGAATCCACTTTCTTTAGCAAGACGACAGAGAGAAAACTTTCTTGATGTGTGTGTGTGTGTGTGCATGCATGCATGCACATGCATGAGCAGTCATGTGTGTCGGTGTGGATGCATGTGTGAGAGAGCATGAGATAGTACATTTCTGTTCACAGGTATGCTTGCAAGTTATGTTAACCTGGAATTTAGTTATATAAGTAATAAGAAAAAGAATGAAATTTTAATTTTTCATGAGAAGATGCAAGCATTGTAAACCCTTCTGATTTGTCTTGTTCTGTTGTTATTGATTGATATATTGCATCAGACTACTTCTGTTGAGGATTGTATTTATTACTGCATTGCTAGTAGGTTATCGAGACCAGCATACTGAACATGTTGTGGACTGTCTTACATTGTCGGGTCTAGGTGAACTGGCAGCTTGTCGAACATACTGAACGTGTTGTGGACTGTCTTACATTTTCGGGTCTAGGTGACTGGCAGTTTGTCAGTCTTCCAGTAGCACCAGATGACCCAATTGTCAGGTGACTAAATGGTCAATATTTTCTTTCTCAAGATGGATGTTCCAGTTGCTAAGACAAAGTCTTTGGTCATACTGTACTGTTGCCTTATTATACATACACCTATACCTACATTAAAAACTGGATGATTGAGAATACACATTGTCACACCTGGGAGATTTCTTTTTGCTCCTGACGGGTCATCTCCTATGCTCACTTACACGACCACCGTCAAGAGGGTGACATGTGCGTAGGTGGAACTATCACTGTATTACTAAAACTGATTAATATGATTTCTCAGTCATATGGCCGAGCCCCCACCACCTACAGTTTCCCATAAAGAACCACAAAAGACCGTAATACAGTGAACACAAAAAAGAAGAATGTATTGTTGATATAAACAGCGAGTATTTACAATCAAGACAATATGTGTTACAACTCGTTTAAACTCTAGGGCGTCCCGCAATTTCCTTCTGTTCGAGCTAGGTCTACTATAACATCTAATACCACCCTACATCACCCGCCTCGGAATGAAACACAATGACAAACCACGTACCTTAATCTCGCCTTTTCTTAGGAGAAAAGAATGACCACGTGATCCACAACATTCACATAACACAACACTCGTTCCCAAATGCTTCGTACAGTCCACACGACAGTCTGTACGTTGGAGTGCTCCTTCCTTGGATATGTTTACCAGCAGATACCCTGAAGACCTCTTGAACACTTCCACGTAACAGCAGACTCCGATGCTGACGTTCACACACGCCACAGAGGATATGACGTTTCACAAGGCTGACACACAGCCGCTTGAGCTCTCTCCTTGAGCTCGGTTACAGGCAGCCTCCTTGTAAGGCTGGACCTTCGCCCCCTGCTTCAGACGGTTGTCTGTCCGCGATCTTCGGCCTCCCTCCTTTACGTTCTTCAGTCCTCTCCCGCCCAGTCAGTGTAGAGGTTTTCCTACAGCAGAAGAACACGTGCTTAGAGTCACACACCAGTCTGGAAGGGTCCAACACCCTCGCAGAGTCCCTTGCGCAATGCAACTGGTCTACTCAACCCACGTGTCTTCCACACGTCCAGTAGAACGAGACTCCTCAGTTCTGCAGCTGAATTCTTCAGCCTTCAGCAGACTTGTACCACACAAGACCTGTACCGTCTCCCCACAGCAGCTCTTCTTCACAGGAGTTCAGGCTAACGATGGCCTCACTGTAGAGTTGACATCACCGTCCCTCGCAGCTCGGGTGCTTCCGTCAGTTGTCGATCCCACTTCCGCTGCTCTCGGAGCGGGAGTGGGGGAGACTGCAGCTGTAAGCAACCCACTCGAGAGACTGTCAGCGCTGATGGAGGAGGCTCTGGAGTGCGTCTTTTCCTGTTTCCTGTTGAAGCAGGAAACAGCCTGTTTTCCCGCCAGCTCTGGCAGTTTTCAGGCGGACGCGTCTCCCTGAAGCATCAGTTTGAGGCCTTGCTCTCCTACCAGGAGTTGTGCAAGCACTCTTCTAATGGGCCACAGTCAGCAGTTTTCGAAGCCAATGCCTGCCACCAGGTCCTCGTCCAGCAAAGGGCCTAGGCACTCGACCTCATGCTGTCGGTGTGCTCGTGTCTTAAGCAGCTACCCAATCACACAGTGCTTTCGTGGTGCGGGCAGGGTTCAGTCTGCTTTGGAAGCCTGCTCCCTTTCCTCGGGCACATTGTCCTTCCCCGCTCTCTCTGCCTTCTTGGCAGACATGAACAGGTGGCTCTAGACTTGGTGGTGGCCACCCTACTGCAGTCAGTTGCGGTGGAGCGGGTTCCCCACCCATTCCAGCCCAGTTTTACTGCTGTCTTCCCGGTTCTGCATGCGACTGGTGGGTCCCACCTTATGTTGGGCCTTTAGCCCCTCTCTGAGCTTGCTCTTCACTGGAAGAAGGCACTCTCCCAGTCTTGAGCATTTCTTTCTCTCCTTGACACCTTGGGTGTTTCCGTGGTGTCTAGAGAGTTTCTGTGCTCTTCAGCACATGCAAGGGCTTCGCTTTCATGCACACCGGGTAGACTGGGCGCTTCTCGCACCAGAAACTAGCCTTTGACACTTGCACACGCAGGTGTCCATGTCTCAGGCGTTTCTGCTGGATTTCCCCCAAATTTCAGCAAGTCACTCCTCATGCTGTAGTCCATTTCTCGTTCTTGGCATGACATTTGACACAGTTGTCTTGACAGTCCTTTTGCGCTCAGACTGTCAGAAACCAAATTAACAAACAAAAACTATCCTCTCTTTAATTTAGTTTAATGAAAGCGTGTTGTATTTCTGAATCCGTGTTCTTGTTCGAAATTTGTTAAACGCCTCAATCAACCCAAAAGAAACACAAGCATAGAGCTATTTCTACCTTTTACTTCAAAACAATATGAAATTATTCAAATGAGTTTAAAAAAAACACGTTCATGTAATAATCCCACACACACTAATTAGATATATTCCTCAGTCACACAATCCAAAAGATGGTTCTTGGTCAATAAAATGATCACAGTTCCATACATACAAGATGCAATAACACTAGTATCCACATTTCACTCCTAAATGTTAGTGCCAGACAAGATCTTGTAAATCAGCAGTCAAAGACATTTACAACGACTTATGGAGAATAGCGATGATCCTGAAGACAGGCGAGGATACTGAAGATGGCGATGAAATTAAAGATGGGCGATGTTGTTGAAGATGGCGATGATATGTAGATGGGCGATGATACTGAAGACGGCGGTGAAATTGAAGATGGGCGATGTTGTTGAAGATGCCGATGTCATGAACTTTGCTCCTTTGACACAGCGTTTTTCTGGTTAGGGTGGCGTTAGCCCCTTTCTCTAGCATCAGAGAACGCAAGATACATCTCTCCTCTCTTTGAGTTCTGCATGCAGCTTCTTTCACTGCCCTGACTTGCAGTGGTTTTTTGCAAAGCCAGGAGTGGCGTTTGGCCATCTCGCCTGTACAGCCCACGCTGCTGGGAGGAAGATGGGCGTCTCTCTTTTTCTGGCCAGCGTTATGGTCTTGTTCAGAGCCCCTGTGACCGGTCCCTGACAGTAGCCCTCTTGCCCTGGTCCACGTTCCTGCCTGCTTCCACTCCATTCTTTTCAGCAGTCTGGACCGAGCTTGGGTATGTACAGCTGTTCTACGCATCCCTTACATTTTGCCTCTCTGAGACGCCTTTTCCTGCGGTTGGGCAGACTGCAAGAGATTCGATCTACATATCTCTCGCTGTGTCTCACCTTTTGTGCAGCTTGCATCCACGCCGTCTACAAAAGGTGGGGAGGGGGGTCAGAGCCCTCCCAGCTTTGGCAACTGCTTGCTTAGCAGGGCCAGGCATGGACCTACTCGTTCGCTTTTTAGGTGCACAGGCTTCTAGAAGTTCTGAGGGTCGCCTACTGCCACTCAGAAGATCTTTCTTTCCCTCCGGATCTTTTTTGGTGTCGGGAGGACGGCCTTTGGGGTGGCAACTGCTGTCGTCATCCAGCGCCTCTGGTCGATTCCGTCCTCCTAACCCTGGTAAGTTTTTGTGGTGGTATCACCCACCTCCATTTTGTGCTGTTCAGCACTTTGGGTCATGGTACAGTAATGTGTCAAGAAAATGCAAATTTCTTCTTAATCTAAATTTGTGTTTCCTTAACAATACTTACCATGACCCATCATAAAACCACCCTCCTCGCCACTGATGGGTTTTTCTGGCGTGAGAAAGTCAGCTTGACCTAGTCACAGGTGGCAGGAGGTGTGCGCGTGCATGGAGGGGTCTTACCAGGGTTACCTTGGTAGGTTTAATTTTTTGGAAGGCGTGTTTAGGGATCGTTAAATGAGAATTTAGCACTTTGGTCATGGTAAGTATTGCTAAAGAAACACAAATTTAGATTAAGAAATTTGCATTTTCGTCACAATACTGTACCATGACCCAGAGTGCAGATCTATCCCAGGTGAGTGGGTAGGGATTACCCTTCACCTCCTGTCGTCACTTTTGCCGTCGGTAACGTGTTTGTGCCTTGGCTTGCCTTTAGCATGTTTCCCTGGGCAGTGCACCCCAAACCCCACCATTGACCGCCTCCGCTGCAGGTGTCTTCACCTACTGGACGGTCTCTTCCACACTGCCCAGCTACTTGCACCCCTCTTTTAAAGACAGGTGTGGCTGATGCTGCTGCTGCTCCAGGCTTGGTGGCATGCTGGTTACAGACATCTTGCACATGGGATGCTCTGGTACTGGAACAGGAAGAATTCGCTCCTTTCCCTCAGTCCTGGACCTTTTTGCCCCATCTGACTTCGGGGCATTCCCTTCGTTTACATTTGGTTTCACTCTAGCCCCAACATGGGTGGTTGCATACCCCACCCCCCAGGGGCACACACTCTGCGGCTCTTTCGACTCCAGCAGATAACCTTTGGCTCTGGGCCAACAGGTTCTTCCTGGGGCAGGCACTTCCCCTGTGCTGGCTGCCTTGCTGTGATCCACACTGTCTGCTGCAGACTGACTGGCCCTTGCCCTCTCGGTCCTGGGCTGTTGTGGCATGTCTGTTTTTTGGCTGCTTGTCAACCTCTTACCACAAGGTCCAGCAACTGCCTTCTGGTCCCTTTTCCCCAGTTCCAGACACCTTGGGTGGTAGAAGTGTTCCCACTGTTGCGGGCCATTTGGAAGCATGTGTGTTTTCTCCCTGCCACTCCTTTTACACGTGCTGTGGAAGATGGAGTTCGCTTGTCCTCGTTCCCCCGGTCGCACCTTTTGGCTGACTCTGGTGTGGTTTCTGGACCCCGTGTGGCCTTTCTCTCATGTGTCTCCTCCTGTGTGTTACTGTGGTTTTTGTGGCCTCCCATGCTTTTCGTCAGGACTTATCCCTCTGACTTGGTTTTTTGTGGCTAGTGCTTGTCACAGTTCCATTAGCAAGGTTTGTGATGATCACAAGAGATTCTAGGGGGAGTGGTGGTGTGGCTGGGGTGTACCCATCCAGGCCTTGGGCCTCCACTTTGTCCTTTCAGCTGTGAGGGTTCTGAGCCCTGCTATCATCTTCACCCTGTGCACTCTGTGCCTGACTGGTGTCACACAGCACGCCACCATGACCCTCATCGCCAGGGTTATTTGTGGCTTACCTGATCTCAGGTGTGCTCACCCCTTCAGAACTTGGTCGGCGACTTTTTCTCATTGTGGTGGGTCTACTTGGTCTTCTTGTGAACCTCCCCACCTAGCCTGACATTAAAGATTGTCTTCCTTGTCATGCGTATGTCTGGCCGCTACACCAGCCAGGCTGTACCCTCTCTATGCTTCCGACCGCTGTCCACCCAGAGGGAGATCCCTCTGGTCACCAGAGCTCTGGCGACCTTTCGGCCAACCATTGCCCCGTCTCCTCAGGACTCACTGTTGTCTCGTCCACCATCCTCTCTCCCTTCAGACTTACCTGATCGGTCCAGTACAAGGGCTGTGGGAGTATAGGCGCCATCGGCAAGGCTCTTTTTTCAGCTCTCACGCTGGTTGTCCTGTTGTCCGGCAGGTGTCCACTTTGCCGGCAGCAGATGGGATGCACGACCCTCCCTGTCCTTGCTTGCTGTGCACCCATTTGACGTGAGGTTTTAGGCTGCCTCTATCACCGTGCAGTCGTCTGCAGTGAGCCGTGGGCTCAGGCTGCCTATTGGTGCCTATTGGTCCCGTATTTCTCTTCGTCTCTCATGTCGCCAGGAGGAGGGCTTCTTCGGTGTTGTCTTGGTTGTCGCCTGGCAACATGTCATGTCAAGCCTCCTCCTCACCTTGGTAAGTTTTGTTTGGTCGTCCACTTCCATTTTGTGCGAGTCAGCACTGGGTCATGGTACAGTATTATGACAAGAAAATACATGCACAGAGGGGGCCTTACCAGTGTTTGTGTACAGAAATATGTTTGGAAGGTGCGGTTTAAGATCGCTAACTTGAGATTTTTCCACTCTGGGCCATGGTAAGTATTGCTAAAGAAACTCAAATTTAGTTAAGAAATTTGTAAATTACAATTTTTTTTTTACATGCATGCATCTTGTCCTCTATATGTTTCGCCCCTTGTTTGGTTTACTTCGATGATTTCTGCTACTGTATCTTTTGGTATAACTAAACAGTTTTGTATTTTAATTGTTAGCTATGTTGCTTCATAATCAACTTGTGGTAGATGTCCAGTTGTGGCCAGAAGTTTAATACTACATAGTAAACATTGATATTTCCATACTATTGTGGAGTATTGCATTTAAGGGTAGACTAAATTCAATCATTGCAGCCTAGTGCATCATCCTTACATTATAAACTGTGCAAACACAGACTGTTGCTTTTTTCAGTGCCATTTGGTTGTTTCAACGGTATGGTCTCTGGATTTTATGTTTGCAAGAAAAAAGTGACACTTTTTGCTGTTCAAAAAGCTCAGATAGTAACATTGCGTGGAAAAGGGTACAAAGAATGGGATATTTCTGTTCTAATTGTAGCAAGACAGCAGTTCACAATGCAATAATCAGGTATCAGAATTCAGAATTCAGAATTTATTTTTCTTCCTTCACCCTCAGTGGGGTATGAAGACAAAACATAAGCAACAGTACAACAAAGCAATAAATAGGTGAGCAAAAATTCACTTTGATAAGCAAACGAATTAACAAACTATCTTAAGAGGCTCGCAAGAGCTTGCTACAAACATACAATTATCCATGTACACAGGCGTCTTTAAGTTGGACGGTACTTTTTCTGACCAAAGAGAAGTGGACGTCCCAGAAAAACAAACGCTAGAGATGACCGGGTAATCAAATCCATCATTTGACACTCTCCAACAGCTTCATGTAAGATCTGATCTGCTTTGCTTTTTAGAGGTGTCGATGTGAGTCGGAGGACTGTCTCACAGATTAGTGGATAAGTTTGGAATTAAATCACACAAACCTACCCAAAAACCAAGACTAACACCAGAAATGAAAAGGAAGCACCTGGAGTTTGCTTTTAAGTATCAAAATTGGACTGAGGAGCAGTGTCTTCTTATGAATCAATGTTTCAGCAGTTTGTAGTACATCGACATCATGTAAGAAGGCCTTAAAGAAAGAGATATGATCAAAAATACACCATACAGACAATGAAACACTCACCAAGCCAGATGATTTGGGGTGCAATATCAAAGTCTGGAACTGCTGGTTTATATTTCTTGGACCCTGGAATGATGATGGTCAAAAGTACCTGGAGTTGCTGAAGAACAAACTGGTGACACACGTAAACATACATTCTTGCACGATATTCATACATGATGGCGCCCTAGCAAAAATCATGCAGGAGTACCTTCAGAACATCAAGGTCAAAATGCCAGAATGGGCCAGAAATAGCCCGGGCTTAAACCTTATTGAAAATTTGTGGATCCATATGAAAAATAAGGTTGGCAACAAACAATCATCCAGTGCCAAGACCCTTGTTGAAGCTATTAAGAACGTTTGTATCCATGGCATCTCAAAAGATTATTGTCAAGAACTTGTCTTCGGCATGCCTCGATGCATTCAAGCAGTCATAAAGTTGGAAACACAAAATACTAAATAATGAAAGAATGTCAGGAATGCCTAGTGAGCATACAAGTATTAAAAAAAAAAGGGGGGGGGGGTTCAACTGCAGGTCAGCCTGCCAAACTCAAGACCATGGCTTATCACTCTTGACAATTGTTTCCCCTGGTTAAACTACTCCCCACTATTTTAAGAAAATTTGGAACATTGTTGGTACCATTTCTGTTGTTAATTGACCAGCCACTGTTTTAAAAAATAACCTTTGATAGATAACTGACAGTCGTATCTGGTGTTTACCACTTCAGCATGGTTTTAAGACTAAAAGTTTGCAGCCTGGTTTAAAACTGCTGATTCACTAGGTTCAGACCTTCTAGAACATTCTCGAAGAAACCAGACTTAATGTCGTGATCTGACTGAATATTAGGGCCGGAAACCCAACGAAAACTTTGCTTGTTGCAACTGCTTCAACTGCTGGCAACTAAGTCTGTGGTCAGCCATCAAAGGTAACAGAGTAGGTAACCTTAACTGCAGATCCCAGATACTTGCAGAGATAAAACATCAAAATGCCTTCTAAAAATACAAAGGCTGTGGTCCAGCTTTAACCTGAGACTATCTATCTAGTGAGTGTATAGAGTTATCTTTGCAACCTCTTGTTAAAAAGAATAGGTTTGTCCTCTACTCGAACTACAATTTCACTACTGTTTTAATTTCAAATCCGGGGGTGGAAGGATTATTGTAGACTGTCCACCGTCCGGCAGAGAAATAGAACTTTAGGGAGTGGATTCATCTGCCAGTAGCCCAATGGTCTAGAGAATCCACTACTTCTGGAAATCATTCTGAAAACATGATCTCTTAATCAGCCTTTGTGTTGTGATGGCTTATGCCCTTTTGTGACTTGTTTTTGCATGGATGCAATTTTTCTGGTGATAAAAATCTATTTCTTGAAAATCTCTCCAGATGGAGCTTGTTCTGCCCAAATGTGTGAAAATTATCCCCATTTTAAAAAAATATTCAGTTCATAGCAGACAAAGTTTGCACCTTGTCTGTTCTGACAAGCATTGTGGAGGGGGGCTGGGTGGGGGTGGGGTTAAGTTGACCGTTATTACAGCAATAAAACATGACAGATTTTGCATGTTTCAGCTTTTGTCTTTGTCTTTCTCTATCTGTTTGTGTTTGCGTTGTCCTGACGAAGGGGTAATGTCCTGAAACTGTTTGTGTCATTTCATGTAGCTTTGTGCAGTTCCTTTTTGTTAACTTAGACAAAGCTTTTCTTTTGGTCCAAGCATGCCTTAGACTTATGCTCAGTCGACGATGTGACATGCACATCTGCATGGCTGAAACTGAGGTTTGCATTTTATTTGTCAGTAAGTGTTTTGGTTAAGATAGTGGTTGAGGGAGAGATGTGCAAATCAGACATGCTCTTAAATCTTTACTTACGTTTGTTGCATTTTTCATTTTTTGCAACTTATTTGCACTATTTGCCATTATTCTTCTGACTTCACTATCCAAGGGTTGCAGTATATTTTAATAGACTTATTTATTTGTTTCTCTTATGTGCATTTGCCACCAGTTTTTTTTAATTCAGGACACCAGAAACCAAAGTGTTACTATATTTTAAAAATGCTGAGTAGTATTTGAGCCTAAAAAAGAGGACACAAACTTAAAAGAGGCCACAAGCTTGAACTGAAAACTTAAAAAATTTATATAGCCAGTTCTCTTTATGTAACCCACACGAGCAAGTGCTTACAGTACACTGTCCAAGCCCCAAGGCCCTCTAAATTTAAGCAATCACAGAAAGATGTCTGTAATTACATCTGGCCTGTAGAAGCAAACATCCAGCAGTCTGTAATCATTCACAGCAATGTGACAAAACTTGAAGAAAAGCAAGAGGCATAGAAAAGCAACATAAGATTTAAAAACTATAAATTGCATCCTTTGCAATGAAGGGTGATGCAGCCTGAATCCATTTTGTAAAAGAAGGAAAGTATAGACTTCATAAGTTTCAGTTTTATCTGAAAGGAAAAAATCTTATGTACCTACTCAAATTTAAGCAAATATATATATATATAACACAAGGGTAAGTAAGTACCATTAATTTCCATAAGGATGGTTCAGACTTCTGCTCTTGTTATCTTTAATTGAAGGAATCTAAAGAGAATAAAAATACGATAAAGATATGTTTTTGGTAAAATCATGACTAAAATTTGGCGTCTTTTGTTATATAATTCAGGGTGTTAAAAGTGTCTGCTTTGTGAAACTTTACGTTAAACATCTGCTTTTTTAAAGTCCGTGTTTTTTATACTGAACCTACATTTGTATTTGACTGTTGAATACAGTACACAAATTGTTTTGTATACACCACATATTTGTTGTTTTATTTTGGGAAAACACTTTGATGATTTCTGTAACAATGCCTAATGAGGCAGTGTTCAATGATAAATATATTTGAGACCAAAAATTTTGCTGTTGCAAGTTATCAAAATTGTATTTTCAGTTTTTTTATAAATTTATTCTTTCATTTTTTGATTACACATGTGATGGTAGAACATAAAATGTTTTAAGTCAGATATTTTAGGTGTGACAGTTTAAGCATGGGGCTGAGTGATAAGTGTTCAGAAAAATTCCAAAAGACCTGTAAAGGCAACTAAGATAACCACTGACACTGAGTGTCTTAAGCAGTTGTTTGTCAGTAACTATAAGATGGCCTTTAAGAGGACACAAATATTACAAAGGCGAGGCAGCATCTTGTCTGATATGATTGTTGGTGAAATTCATTGGTGCAGAAAGAAAACTAGTGAACTGACCATGACTCATTCCTGAATTCTGGTTGTTTGATCTCCGCTCATGGAGTGATTTTGCTCAAAATTTATCAGCATGCATACATCAGGTGTTAAGGTTGTTGTTTAGCTAGGTCCACTTTAAATAACCAAGAATCACTTTTTGTGTTTAACAGATGGGTTTGCATTCTCACAAGAGGAACATGGAGTTGTGCCACAGGTGAGAATGCAGAGTTCAATGTTCAGTTATGTCGTCGTCGTTGTTGTCGCCGTCGTCATCGTCGTTGTTGTTGTTGTTGTCGTCATCATCATCATCATCATCATCATCATCATCACCACCACTGGCATCACCGGCATCATCATCATCATATCATCACCATCATCATCATCATCCACACACTTTCTGAAGCCTCAGAGGGCTACAGCCTACAGCTGCTAGCAAGGGTCCGACGGGAGTGGCAGAGGCCAGCAGGTGTCCCAGAGCAATCAGCTTCTACTCTGTCCCCACCCTTAACCCCTACTCCCACCCCAAACAAAGTAAGGAAAATGTTGCAAGCGAAATTTGAACACCTAACTTTCATTTCCTAAAACCAACGCTTTAACCCTTCAGCAATGGAGCACTTCAGCAGCTTCTCTTCATTATAACCATAAGAAACTGCATGAGCCAAGGCATCGCAGTGCAGCTTATGGCTAGAATGAACACAACCTGCAGATGTGGTCCAGAGCCAAATGATTAAAGCATTGGGTCAACGACTGAAGATACAGTGTTTGATTTTCACATCTTCCTTTGGCTTTTTCAATTTTATGTATTTGGGGTTTGGGTTTTTTTTTTTTGGGGGGGGGGGTAGTGTCACCTTTTTAAAAACTTTCCTCGTGTGGGGGTTAGGAGAGGGTAGAAATTGTGTGCTTTGACTCAATTCCGTAGATGTGAACCGGGTGCAAAATTTGTGGTCAGAGAAGGGCAGGCGTTAGAGGGTTTGCGGGGTGCCTGCTGGACTCTTCCAGCTCCCATCAGACCCCTGCTAGCAGCCGTAGGCTGTACCTCACTGAGGCTTCAGCAAGTGTGTGTGTCAGGTGCACCATCATCATCCATCCATCCAAAAGCAGCAGGAGTATCCATGTCAAGCAGACTAAGAGGCTAGAGTGTAAGCATCTGTGACTGGCTTAGAGTCGTCAAGCTAACGTGGGGAAGTTGCTGCAACAAGACATACCCTCACTGCAACAAAATCCAGTGGGACAGCTTCAGCTATGGAAGAACTGCACTGTTCAGAAAGGAACTAGCAAGACTCCTGCTTGTTGGAAGTATGGCAGCAGCTGTTAGAGATATTGAGGATGTCGGCTGAAGGTTTGCACTTCATGGTGCGAGTTACCAGTACCTGGGTATCGCATGTCTTTATGTGGGCGTGAGATTTGTACCTCTTGATGCATGAGCTACCTGCTATCACATGTCATTTTTTCAACTTGAGGTTTGCACGTTATGATATAAAAGTCATGTGAATCTGGCTATCATACATCATTCTGTAAGTTTGAGGCTTGGACCTCATGGTCAAGGTTTGCACTTTATGATGCATAAGTCACCTGTACCTGGTTATTGCATCCTTATAACATCTGGGTATTGCAATCGCTGGTGGTTGTTGATGAAGGTTCTGTCTAGCATTGCCTCTGCTATTCTCCACAGAATCACTTCATTCCTGTTTTGTCTCTTTACTGTTTGATTTGATTTCTTTGAGATAAATTTGCCATTGCTTATGTTACAGGCTCAGTATATCCGCGCCTACAACACAAATATAGACAAGCCAGAGGGACTATGAACAGGCAGCATTGTCCCCGTGAGGAGTGGTTCCCAGAGAAAACTGCAGAGGCAGAAAGAGGAGGCAAACTTGAATTTGCCATGTATTGCCAGGGGATAGTGGAACAGTTTTGTGCATTCCATTCCATCCTGGCAATTTGCGTCATGCATTGTGTGAAGCCACACATTTTGTTGATTACATTCTCTGTGCTTGTAGGATATCTGGACTGATAGCTTTTTGGAAACCTAACAATTTTGGGGTGTGAAAATTACAGTTTTGATTCCGTATTGTAACTCATTGTTATGTGAGTTGTTGAAAATTGTCTTGAAGCAAAGAACAACGGACATGTTGAGTCTTTCCTGGAAATAAATATCCTTGTATTTTTTATTTTGTAGAAAGTGCAGAATTCCGCCTTCAAGTCAAACAGTTTTGGATTTTATCTCTGCCGGTAGGGGCAGATGTCATCAGATGTACAAGCAGATTTGATTGCATGATGTTCTGGGGGTTTTTTTTCTTTCTTTTCCTATGAGTGCCTGTGAAGTTGAAAATGGTGAAAAGAGATGCTTGATGCTTTTGTCTGCTAGGATTGTGTGTGCCTGTAGTTTAACAGTCCAACAAGCATGATTTGTGTTTGCGGCCTATTCAAAAAGATCTTGCAGCAAAAGATTACTTTTGTTTTGTGAGTATTATGTTGTATTATTTTTACAACTATTGTTATCTGGTCATTGCGAGCCCGTCATTTTCAAAATGTGTTTTTTTTGTGATAAGCAACCATTATTTCTTGGTTAAGGTATTTCCTTTTTAAATGTTTTATGTATGTTAACAAACTTCCCTGCATTTGTACTAATTTATATTAATACTGGCTCATACTTTTTACAAATAATGTATGGTACTATTCAATGATATCATCATTTCATTTTCCAATAAATCTTTCATGTTCTACAAGAATTACAGAATGGTGTATCATTTCTTTTTCCAGTAAATGTTTCATGTTTCCATACCGGATTACAAATGGGCCATTTCTTTTGCAGTAAATGTTTCATGTTATCAGAATTACAGAAGTAATTTTTTGCAGGTCCATGTGATGGCTAAAGACATTTTGTGTCAGTTGTAAAATGTACTGTGCTATGACAATTTGGATGCTAGAGAATTCTGTGTACCTCTAGGATGTAATATAATAAACGTTCCTGTTCATTTATTTATGTTCATCAGAGGCAAGAATTCTGCGTACCTCTAGGATGTAATATAATAAACGTTCCTGTTCATTTATTTATGTTCATCAGAGACAATGTCAGTAAAGCATATCGATGTAGTGGTTTCTTGAAAGTAAAAGTGTTGTGCACCACAGGGGAAAACATTTTGAACAGAGAAGCAAGAGGAGCAGTCATAGCAACTAGCAAATAAAACTTTTTGTGTCTGACACCTTTGTTTCCTACACAAACACACACACAATTGTTGATTCTCTGTAGCCACCTCATGATCTCAGCCTTGAAGGAAATTTACAGAGATGTAAAGGTGGATGAAAAAGATATTCTTTGAAAGTTATGTGGCATTTTGTGCCAAGTCAGCAACTCATGGTATATTGTGTCAGTCAGCCGGCATTGTTAGCAGGTGTCATATACAGAAGAAATATGCCAGCAGCAAGACGTGATTTAACCATTAAGTGCTACAATGCCAGAATGCACCAGCATCCCTGAAAAACATAGCTTGTACTTGCAATCATGCCAATCATTTACAAAATCTGCTAGTGTCATGTATAGTAAATAAAGACCATACTAATGCAAAAGGAAACGGCTTGCAAACAAAATTTATAAATGTTTAAGAACAATCTTCCTTGTGCATGTAAAGGTTCTTGCTATGGTCTCTAACTTTTTTAACACTTTTCTTGGCATTTTTATACTAAAACTTTCAAATTCATTTTGAACACTTTTGAAAAATGTCCAGGTTATTCTAGTTGCTTCATCTAGGATGTTACTTCACAGACATCCTAATAATCAAATTTTTGTTGTGGCATACATGTACCTCTATCCCCACCACAGAACTGGAGAAGCATCCAGTTCTGTATTTCATTGAGTTACTTGTGATGTGCATGGAACAAGTGGAGGCAATGAAGTGTGTCTATCCAACTTCCACTAGGGGAAACTCGCATCTACATGTATGTATCTTCTGATGTCATCAATCAATTCTTTCTAAATTCTTTTACGATGTAACAGTGATTTTAAGATTTGTGTCGAGCTTGATATTTAAGACTCCCTCCTCCCCTCCCTCCACCCTCCAACACAGTTGTAGTTTACTATTATATCATGTGTTAAATGTTAGATGATAATTGTTACGAAAAATTTTTCTCGTTGGTTTTCAGCGCGATAAGTAGGTAATGTTTTGATCAAGGAACCCGCATGAGACTTCATCTTGTTGAAAATTTTGTGAGTGGTAACAAATGAGTCTTTTGAGGGTAACTGGTTCTCTTTTTGCATTGAACCTTATTGTTTTATAAATTTCATGCAATCAATTAAATGCCATTTACTGTCTGGAAAAAAATCTCAGGTTCCCTTTTGTTCAATTTCAGTTTCTGGTTTTATTACTACATGTATTAAATGTGTTTTCTTTCAGAATTTGAAGTGTATGTCCCTCTGTAGGTTACCCACGAAGTGTGTACATTTGAGAGAACAGCTTTGTACGTAGTCATACAGCAGAAGATGATGCAGTAGATAGTACAAAACGAGCCTAACTCAGGTCAGAGGGAATTGGCAAAAATGGTGTAACAGACTGTCTCATGTAGGCTACACACTTTACTTTTGGAACTTACAATTTTTGCCATGTTATTTTCCTTATCATGGAGTGAGTTTTGTTAACATAAAATTGACCAATCTGTCATTGTTCTTCTGTTCTTATAGATAAGTAGTAAACATAGCCAGTAAATGAGATTCAACACTAGAGTGCACAGTCGTTAATCAAAATTAATTACAACAGAATGCTAGTTCTTCGGCATTTGAAGCACCTGGAAAGGGAGAATTTCAGAGAATATTTTATGCATTGTGCTAGTGTGTTGTTTTTAACAATGATGAAATGTTGCAGTGGTGCTGAACATGTTTCAGCTGCCATTTATAAATATTTTGTTCTATGAAAATACACGAAGCAGAAGGCTAGAAAATATATGGTTCATTATTTTATTGATGCAGGCAAAAAGAACTTGCATGGTGCTGAAATTAACTCTCCATTCCAACCTTGTGCACTTTCTGTGAATTGTTAGTCATCATGAATGATGGGATGTTAAAAGTTCTCTTCTCTACCATTCTTCTAAGGTCTATTAAACCTGGGATAAATCAGTCGCAAAGATATACACCTCTGAGATTGGAAAAACTGCAAAAGATTCCAGCAACATGTAAACAATACATCTGTGCCACGGGTGACATTCTGCAAGATTTTAATTTGTTTTTATGTCATCAGAACAGAGCCTAGTATTGTGATATTTGTGTGCTGCCTATGTGTTGTTGATTTTGACTTCAATGTTGGAGCCAGGAGATTAATTTTATTGGCATGGATGCTTTGTTTATACAAGATACATGTATGATCATCTTTTAGCAGAACTGCAGTCTCAGATACTGTAACAGGCTGAAAAATTGGTGCAAGTTCATGTCTCTGATCTAGGTTTATTTCTTTTTGATTATTAATTAAATTACCTTATCTTAATCTTCTTTATTTGTAATCATTGTGAATGGGAAATGCACCCAAACCCTGAAGAGTGTTAAAATTTTATTTTAAAAATACCCATCTTTATCTACAGTTAAGCATGAAATTTTCTCTTAATTTAAATTAAACCATCTGTAGAGGCTTGATGCAACTTTTTTGTCACTTTCTCTAGCTACCTGTATGCACAAACTAATTTCAGAGGAATGTTGTGGTGCACTGAATAACATACATTACCCTTGGCTCAGTCAAGAAAATGACCTGCTTATGAGAACCATAGCAGTGGATCGATCCTAGGATCCTAGGTGGATCAGTATTTTTAAAGAGCATACATATTTTGTCATGTGCCTAGCTTAGAATCTCAAGGCAGATCCCATCCCCTTGTTGATGGCTGAGATGAGGGTTTCAGTCTGGCGTAGGGGTTATGCCACAGCTTAGTTCATGCAACAGTACTCAGTGCTGCTGTAAGTTGCAAAGGATTGTTCATATTTTTCTAACTATTCATTGATAGTGCTCAAGAAATATGTCTTGTTGGTGTTTTGTGTGAAGTTATGATGATTGATGTACAATAACTGCACTGTGCTTAAATTCTTTTTATTCAAAACATTAATCTTTGTGATTTAAAATAAGTATGTTCAGTTTTTGTCAAATAAATGCATTCAGAAAAGACATCTTTAATTCCTGCAAATATGTACAAATACATGAAGCACAGAAATTTATATGGAGACCTGGTCATCCTATAAACTGTTACCATTTATTAGCTTGCAGCACTTTTGCAACTTCATTCACACTTTGAGGCCATAGAGTCTATTACCCACATGTATGTGTGTTCCTGTAAGTGGGCATATTCCTCATTGTTCTTTCCAAATGGGTTGGTCTTACCTGTTTGTGTGGTGGTGGGTTCAAGGATGTGAGGAACATATATAGGATGGATTATTTAAAAGGTGCATAATTTGAACATGCACAATGCTCTTACAACAAAAAATGCCCCACACTAACTGGCAAGACATAACGTGTAAATTGGGAGGTGACATGTGGAAGCCTGTCACAGATATGTGGAGTCTCAATATGCACTTCTATCACCAAGCATTGTTTTGTAGGACAACTGCAGTGAAGCATAAAATTAGATGTTTTCAGACAACAATTTGTTGTATTCATTTAGTCCCTCAAGGCAGTGATGGATCCCACCTCACCAGTAGCTGTTCCCTTAGACTGTCATGCTGGCACCAATTCCACTGATCATTAAGGAACTTCTAATGAAACTGCCCAAAAGAAAGACCGAACTGCATGCGCAGCTTGTGCCCAAAGCACAAACTGGTAATCACAATGAAGCTCAAGTGTACCTCATTCAGTCGTGTAAGAACAGATTTAGTGTTGGTAGTTGCATTCTTCAGACATTCTACTCATTCATGGAGCCCATTATTATGTTGTTTTGTTGGAAAAATCAACAGTAGCCATTTGTTAGCTCATTATTTTGCAATTTTTCTAGGTGGCATTTTGGATGGCAAAATTTAATTCACTAAATCAAGTTTTTTCTTAGTCTCTCTGCGAAACAGTTAATGTATATGTTTTAGTTCATCGGTGGTTGATAAGTTGGATTGTTGCTTAATATCCCATTGCAAAGGAGGTGCATATTATCAGAAGTGTTTCTTTTTTGCTGTCCAGCAGCCTTGGTGGACCATTGCCTATCTCTCAGTTAAGTAACTCGTTTTATGGCATGTCATCCTGAAGGGGCAATGCCCTGAAACGCTGATGTGCCATGTTGTCACTTTATTTACCCCAAGCAGCAGTCAGCTCTCACACCTGGACTGCCATCACAACACACCCTTCAGGCCCACCCAATCACATTTTACTACCAAGCCAAGTACTGTTCCCTATAGTGCTAGGTATCTGACAGAGCACCTACTAGATTGCCAATCTTTAAGTCTTATCTCTTGGCTAGGGCATGAACCACTGCCCTCCTGCCTTAGAAGTGGATGCTTTCACTGTTTGACCAGTCAAAAAGGCAGGGTATACAGATAGGGCGAGACAAAAGGGTGGTGGGTAGGTCAGCACTGACCGACTTAAACCAGCAAGGATGCACATTGGCCGAAATGATCACAACATGTGGAAACAAATTCCCAATAGGACTGTCAACTTTCCCAGGCTATTTGAGGAAAATGCTATACATATAGAACATTTTCCTGTCATACACTGGCCCCACAGTTTTTCACACACTAAGCTTATTCTACAGCATTAATCTCACAATTGCAAACTTTAACCATATGATAAACAGGCATCCACGAAGTTGTGTCATGACTTTATTTAAGGCAAAATGCAGCTCAATGGTAAAAATATGTTCAATCTAGATTCAAACTTGTGTACACTTAAAAAGTGACAATGAATGGACTGAACAGAAGACACATTAGTCTGCAACAGAATAATCATTAAGAAAATTAGTTACATTGCTGCAGTTTCATACTTTGATCTGAATGCCTGGCAGTAATTTGTTACACCTGCATTAGCTTAGTAAAATTTGTTGACAAAACAAATTTGTTTAAAAGCAATCTTTTACTTTAGCGGTTTCAAACAGAAAATACTGAATCTTGGAATAATTTGCATGTGCTATTTCTTCTAAAATGGCCTTGTACAGTAACCCAAACCTAAGGATAGGGCCCACATCTGATGTACAACTGTGGAAGAATAAAAGATGGACAATCAGTGTATGTAAATCAGTACACAGAAGCTATGATGAAGACTATGGGAAACGGGCCCACTAGGTTAAATAATTACATTACTTTCCAGAAGAATGAAGGGTTTACTCCAGCCACAAGTTTCTAGAACATTTTTGAGGGAGAATTTGTCCGTGCTGTTTCATTTATAGGCTAAAATAAAATGCTCATTAATATCACACTGAAATACCATTTGAATTTTCAGGCTACCCTCCCTCCAGTTAAAAAGAACATTATCTGAAATGACCCTGCTTCTGACACCAAAGAAGTATTCAAAAACAAAACTATAGTTGTCCTCTGCTGCCAGCACTGACAATCTGGCTAACCACACACTTTACACCGAATGATACAGCACGACTGCAATATTTTGAGCACGACAAATATAATCAATTCAGAATAAAGTACACTCCACCTTACACTACACTTTCTCACTCCTGCAGCCAACCCCACCCACAAAACCATCCCCTTTCAAATGTTACGCCAAATCGATTTTGTGGTCTCCCTCATAAAAATTCTGTATTTATGAAACCAAATCCAACAAGTTGAGGGGAGGGAAAAAGCAAGGAAACAATGCTTACAACATGAACACAATCCTGTCTCCACAGATAACTACCTGCAAACACCTTGCAAACAACTGACTCATTCCTGCTCACCAACACTACATACATTTAAACATAAGCTGCACCTGAGCAAGAAATTATTTCATTCCATCAAGAGCCCGTCTCACACAAAAAAATGATCTAACTTAGTCAACTTTTTTGCGAGACATACAGAGTCTGCTTTTTTTGCACATTTCATCTTCAAGCTAGTTTTATGCTCCCTTAAGATATAGAAATTATAACAAGGGTGGGAAAAGAACAAGATCATAAAAATCTAGAAACATCAAATTTTGTAAATAGAACATAAAAAGTGCCAACACATGCTGAAAACTTTTATCTCTGTCTACAAAGTAATCACATATAATAAGCCATATTTTATGAGTGTGGAGGTGTATCTGCTGCAGAATATCATTGCTATAAACTCCCTGGACATGCATCCTCCTCAATATCCACGAAGAACAATTTTTGGAAAAACAAATGCATGTGTTTGCTGCAACATTCCAACTTAAGGCCCAAATCTCAGGAATAATAAAGTAAGGCTACAACACTAAACTAGAAGCATTCTATGGCACTGACAGATGTGCAGGATAACCAAGCTACTTTCTTTCGGCATGGCATTTTGAATTTTTATTTTTTCAGTAGAGATGGGTTACAGACAAACCCAAAATCAGTTTCCAATATAAACAGCTGAACAATAAGCAAGGAAAAAAATGTACTGTTCACAATAGCGAGACTGATGCAGTACCCCTGTTCCAGACCCTTTAAAAACAAAGAAAATCCCAACCAGAACTCATAACCTCAGTGCAATGCATGAGATCATGGTCTGTAACCCCCACCGCTGCCAAAACTGCAAATGCCAATTTGACTCAAAAGCACACCAGTCACAAAATCACTCGCATGCAAATGTCACCCTACTCACAAATCCTTACATGTAACTTGGTGTGTAATCCCTCTCCTAGCATGTGTCATCACAGAAAACTAGGGACAGCATGCACAGCATACAGACAGTACAGCCAGACAGTAATTTTGTGACTGGTATGATACAGTTCATACATAAATCGTGGCATGATGCAAAATGCATGAAAATCAACATGAACCAAGAGAGAATGAATGTGAAACACAAAATACTGGTATACACAGATGGAAGTTCTACGTGTCAACCTCTCAAACATCCACCGGTGCATGTGCTGTAGCTTTTAACATTTCAAAACATCACGAACATGTGATACTTTATGTTTGTCTCTTTTTTTTCAGTCATCATCACCTTCCTCTTCCTCCTCTTCATCATCATCGTCTTCATCATCATCATCATCGTCATCTTCCTCTTCTTTCTTGGCTGGTGCTTTGTTAGAGGTTGCTGCGGGTTTAGCCTTTTTAGCCCCCGCAAATGTTCCATTTCTGTATGCTGCCATCTCCTGCAAAACAAAATCACAAGGATTAATTTTAATGCGAGGTTTTTGAAATACAGCAATGGACCAACCTTGAACATAACGTGCATACGAGCAGAGCTGCCAACCTTAAAACTTAAGATCAGTAACACAAAAACAGAATTTCAGTAATTTGGAACAGAACTTCAGTAACAACCAGTCGCAACTTCCACATCTTACATGCAATTGTTGCAATACTCCAATAGTGGCCTCATAGTGGCGCTCAACATCATGCCTTCATGTAGGTACGTGACAAAAAAATTCAACAATTGTTTGTTCAAAAGTGATGTATATATAATAAAGAGCTTAAAAATACAAACAAAATGATATAAACTTTATTAAAATAGGCCAAAAATTAACGGAGTTTTGAATTTTTCTTTGATTTAATTTTGCAACCTTTTTTTCGTAAGGATCTAAAGGGAAATTGTGCCAGCAAACTGAGTTTGTGAGCGTTAAACGCTCATAACTTCTACAGGCCTTCACAAATATTTAAAAATAAGATATCAATGGAAAGCTTAAACTCTCAGCAATACAATCATAGTACTATTAATTGATTTCACTGATACGAAACTGAAAATGATTCTTCTACCAAAGGAAAGAAATAACGAGCTTACGGCAGTCAGATTTTAGACGAGGTCTTTTTTCGATTACACACGCTGGGATTTGCTTAACACGAAACCATTTTTTCTAAGCAGACGGGACTCTTGAGAAAAACTGAATTTAAAAAAAGGCAGGGATTGAAACCTCATAAAATTAAGAATGTGCAATCAAAAATGCTTAATGAGTCGATTTATTCAATAGTTTATGCTACGGGTTACTTAGCTTCTGTATCGCAAGGTTGTTTTTGGGAGCGTCTTTTTTGGCCTGCTCCAAGTGAACTTACAAACAAGCGTCACTGGAAAGAGATGTTCTAGCGATAAGAACAATTATTGACTATCATGGTTTGGGGGATTTTTAAAAAAGTAAGTATTTCACGTATAATTAAAACCTTTGGTACCCTACACCACTTGCGAAAAACTTGGCTTCAAATTCTCACGAGAGTTTCGCACGCTGCCCCCCCTCCT
>SMGT01010715.1:0-19401 GCA_004794575.1 Lanistes nyassanus | reverse complement strand
TTATGCAGCTTTCTTCAAAATGCCTGGAACAAATCTTGGCTGTTAAAGGATTGAAACTTTTGTCGCATCGGCCGATCGCGTGTATAAGTTTTGCTCTCCATTCGTCTTGCTCCTTGTTGATTCCAGGGCGAGGAAGTTTATGAAAACTTAGTCCTAAACACCTTGTGCTTGTGCAAGGACATCCAACGATGCAACAATTACTGCCACCCCCACTTTTTGTTGACAGACTTCTGTTAGACAACATTACAGAACGCGAAGCACACATCTTTTCGATCGGGAAAGGCAAACCGGAAGTTGGTTATACTACGCGTTCCCATTTTGCCGCGAACAGAAGTTGAAGTGAAAAATTCGTCTGCTGAGTATCCAGTAGATACATCATCCTAGGTCCTGGAAGGACCTCCAGCAGGACCTATGACCACAGTAAAAGCTGGCCTTATCTGTAAACTGCTGGGCTGACTGCTACCCTTTCAACCAAAGCTACTATCAGGTTGGTAGCATGTTGGGGTTTATGTGGGCAGCAGAATAAACTACATCATAGCGGTGTCTGTTTTTAGCTAAAGCTGGGTGCTATGATTGATAAGGTTTCATGCCATGTAAGCAGCTTTTGCTTTTTCGTGGCAGTGGGTGCCTGTAGGATGTAAGCAATGTTAAGCTAAACTACAAATGATGTATAAGAATGGCAACAGCAAAACAGCTATTCAAAACCTAGCTAAGAGTATTCACGTTTATGCCAGAGGTGTAATTTGAACAAAAAGAGGATGTGCATTGAGTGTGACACAAGTGCAACAACAAATGCAATTTAAAATAATACATGTAACAGCAATAGGGATGTTTGTTTTGTAACAGTGACATTTTTTTAAAAAAGAGGCAAGAATGACATCAGGAGTAGCCAAAGGCAAACAACTGAAGAAAGGGGTACGAAAATGTTTGTTTAATGTGTGCAGCTCAAATAGAAGGCAACAGGAAGACATGTCTAACACTGAAACGGTGAGTGGGTCATTATCCATTTTGGAGATGGCTCTGCATACAACAAAAATGAGTCTACAAGATATTTCCCAAACACAAGTGGATGAGGACATCATCTCTCTACACAAGTTCTATACTGCAGAAATAATCAGAGGGGCAGAAGAATGAAGTCAGAGTGGCGAACTAAGACTGCCAGAGATTGCAGATGTAAGCAGTCTAGAAAAAAGAGGGTAATAGTCGGCAAAGGACAGGGAGGAGATAGCAACAGTCGTGAACAGCCAGCTTGGGAGCCCGGTCAACATGCGTTGCCAAGGATGTTGCTTGAAACACCACCACCACAAACGTTCCCTTCCTTTCTTCTTTTGGGTGATTTCCATAGGCATCGTCCCATGGAAATCACCCAAAAGAAGAAAGGAAGGGAACGTTTGTCTAGCATTTATCCAAGTCCGGATGAAAACATAAGCAATGTGTTGACAATGCATTAGGATAATTAGCTTCAGTCTTTTCAGAGTTACACCTTTCCCTTTGCATTACCCCACTTTCAGAACAGCTGGTCCACATGGAATTATTCTGCAATGTGCAGTAAGGGCAGATATTAAATATAAACCTTTATGAGTCTGTCATGGATGATCAGACAAAATAATTGTTTCAATTATTTCAATAGTTATCAGTCCCAACAAATTACAACTTAAAAACAGTACAGAAAGTACACCTCGAAGGACCACGTCCTACCCTGGTTTAGAAAGTGATGCAAAACCTTAAAAGTTCATTCACCTTGTCACATTTCAAAACTACACAGATGACTTGTCAATAACAAAAACAAAAATCAGATTAGGCAGTTATGTTTTTGTAAAATCTAAAATCCAATACCTACGAAAATTTTTACCAAAAAACTGCATACATTTACATTAATTTGATTACAATCTCATGTTGAATTTTTTTCCCCTTCCCACAGTAGTGGTTGAGGTTTTCAGCCAAAATAAGGTGTGGCAGCTTTAAAAATCCTGGTTTTGAACGTCTCACTGGAAAACTCCTTACAGCTCAACAAATGGTTCGGTTTCAAAACAAACTGATTTTGGCGTTAATATGTATGGTAATTGAAATGATGCCTATACAGTCTGGGAGGGACAAATATACAAAAATCCCTTTTCATGCAACTCAGATTCTATTTTTTTCCCTTTTCTTTTATTTTGGTTATCCTCACCTTTGCGCTAGTTAAAATTCATAACACGAAACAGAGAAAGGGTATACGGTCTGACTGAGAAAAAAAATGTGATTAATGCATTAGCAGCTGCCATCTGCTATGTCAGGTGCTCTTTATCACAGAATATTAAAAATTAAAAAAAAATCACTGTCTTTGAAGCGTTACATTTTTTTCGACAGCAACCAAGTCATTAAAATCGCTGTTTTCAGTTTTGGTTGCAAAACCATATGCCAAAGAATGCATTCACAGTATGCTAGCAGCTGTAAACAAGACATCAGTCGTTACAATGGACGAGTGTCTTCGCAAACAACGACCTCAAAAATCACCTTCACAATGTCAAATGCAGATCCCATGAATTAAACACCCACTAAAAATAATCCACGGACATTTTCATAAGTGCATTTTTACATGTCATCAAGTATCATACATGTTTTTTTTCCATGCTTATAACCCAACCCCACTCCACCGCTATTCTTGCCATGCCAAGCGTTAACACGTAGCAAACGGCAAGCTCTCTGCAGCGACCACTACGTTTGTGCAGCGTACAGACAGAAGGGGCGCTACGGTTATGGCCTTGTACTAATGACAAAGAGAGCCCGAGAGGCGCGAAAAGTCAACGGATACCCAACCAGCTTATGGAACAATAACAAATGACTGAACTAGCTTATATTTGACACATTTGTTTACCGTGCACTTAAGGAATTAGATGCACAGGCTAAATAGTGCACATATCAAAATTTGATCGACGCTGCATTTCCACTGCCTCCATTACTACAACGTACAGGCAGACATGGCGTATGCAGCCGTTAGGCTCAATGCATTGCCTACATAACGACTACTTGCTGTCTTTCAGTCTAAGCATCGCACTCAAATAACAGTAAATCGCCCTAAAAATATGATTAAAATATACAGAATAAGCATGTCCCTTTCGCATAAAAGACTGTTCACGAACTAAGAAAAACACAGACTATATCTTACCTTCCTTGTGCCTTCCACTACTAAGCAGCCTACTGCATTCTAGCCCACGCCAGTACTTGGCCGTAGGGTAACAACCGCTAGGATTTCCGTGATGTTGATTGGTTGGATTCAGATTAGCCGCATAAATCAGCCAATCATAAGCAGAACCTCTGTGACGTATAGCTATATCGGCCTCATTAATATTCTAACAAACAGCATCTTTTGATCACATGATTAACAGAAATCTAAGGACGCAGAGAAAACCCCATAATATAGAGAGAGGCTTTGATGTTGATGCAGAAAATGGCACTGTAAATTTAAAATATTTTGAGAGGGTAACTTTTGACATATTTCTGTTTTAGCCATTATACTCTAATCAATTAAGCTGTAGAGCGGCGTGCGGCCTTGAGGAGGCGTGGCGTTTTCCTATTACGGTTTGTGACGTCATTTGACCTCTGACACGTCGTGTGCAAAATAGGATTACTCCGCCATTTGTTCATAAGCAAGCCTTTGGCCATCTGGTTGTATTAATTTTTTTAAAGGAGTCAGCGATCATCTAGTAAAACTTGAGAGATTGGCTTACCTACTTATAACAGAAATGAGGTAAGTTCACTCTCGTGCTAGTAATATCGTAATATGTTCATGTATCTTCTTTCTATCAGATACTTGAAAATGAAATCGTTTTCGATTTCCATGTCTGCTGTATTTACATACATGCACACGGTGTCTCTTGGGATCGTCATGACCACAGACTGAATGGCTTGTCCAATTTGATAAGATTCATGCATAGACGAGTTACGTCATTAATTAACACATAGATCAACTTGTAGAGAGGGTGGGGAAAGTTGTCACTTTTCCAGTATTTGAGATCTCAGGTTGTTGCATCGCTTCGACATTTCCAAAAGTCGAGTGTTTTGCATCACCACGGCATTAGTGTTGCCTGTTGGTCCACACATAGATCTACTCTGATTGAGCCATTCTGATTCAATGTTCGACTGATCAACGACGACTTAGTAGGACACCTGTTACATCAAATACATAACTTTTCCGAGAAATCAAATGTAGTCTGTCGGAACTTGAGGACTTTAATGGATTTCAGAAGGTCAGAAATGGCGCAGTTTTGCCTTGAAGCTATACTACTATTGAGTATTGTACTAACACCGCGCCGAGGTGGTAAAATGGTAGATAAACTCAGCATTTACGGTTGACACAAGAACAGCATTCATACATAAACTGATAAAGGGAGTTGGTGACTGTACTCATCAGTTAGCACAATCCCATGATATCTGATCCAGATACATGAATGGAGATGTGGCAGTAACTTTAACACCTTTAGCTTTAAGGTCAGGTAGCTTAATGTCACTGATTAGTTGTATAACTAAAAAAAAATCTTATTCATTTTCGAACAGCACAAACGGATTCACATCAGAGGATGACAGTAGGGGAGGGCATGATCAGGTCTGCTGTCTGATTGATGATGGAGAGAGGTGTCAGAACCAGGCAGGCAATGCAAGCTACAGCAAAAGGATCCAGAAAACTGTGCAGCAGCGCAAGCTGAAACTTATTCGTGATGACTCGGTATGCTGGAGATTATATAGTTGAGTTGGTCAAGACTAATAAAAAGCTGTCTGTATCTTGAGGTTTCAGATGGAGAGGACCTCTAGGCTCTCCATTATTAGATAAAAGACTGTGTGACTTTGTTAAAGAAATTTTGCACACTGAGATTGGCTCTTTGGAGTTCCCGATTCTCATCTATTCCAGACTAAGCAGCTTGGTAGTAGTTGAGGTACTACAAGTACAAGGGATGTCACTTTTTATCAGGTCTGTTTTGCTACCATCCCTTGTACTGTAGTCTCAACGTCTGCAAGCTACTTGGGACTTCTTCCTCCATTATAAACTAAATACAGGATATCATCCATGCACTATATTTTTGTAGATGCATACTGTGTCTTTTACTTTTAGGCTGCAATATAAATCCAGATCAATAAAAAATCTTTTGAACAACTTATTTTCAGTTGTAAGATTTTTGCAGGTATTTGCTACATACTCAGAATGACAGTTTAACAAATGTTTATTAGATCTGCAACTGCAATACCAGTACATTCAGCAAAAACCTTTATTTATATTATTTTGATGTCTAATAAAAATTGTGCTATGTACTTTTTACATTAACATTTTCCATGCAGGTGCCTCACATCTACATTTGTGATTACCATAAAAATGTTATTCAGCGTGTACGGACAAAAAGGAGAAGAAAAGAGAGTGTAGATGGCAGAGGTTCACCTGATATGGATGACTATCCAGAGGTATGGAGTTGTTCTTTGAATTTTTGAAAAATGTTATCAGGCATGACTTTTTTGAGAATTGTTCTAACAGTTAGAAAATATTCTATAGATTATTAGATATTCCCTACATGTATATGTTTGGCTGATTTCTTTGTTAATTTTTGCTTTATGTTGACTGGTTAGGATATGAATAATGACAAACTTACAAGCTACAATTTACCTTTTGATGATACCTGAAGGTGTATCAAGGTTACTTTTAATGCAATTTCTGATTTTCCTGGATTCAACACTTGGGGAAAACTTGATGCAGAACAAGTCAAAATAAATTGTTTCAGATTGACTTCTTTCAGATTCCAGTCAATACACTCAGACGATATAAAAGGCACTTCAAGATACCAAATCGCCCAAATATGAACAAGTCACAACTGGCAGAAGTAAGCAAAGGTTTATGTTGGTGTAAGTGGATGGGTATAATTCTTGGCACCTGGGGTTCTTTTCTTCGCTTGTATCTCTCTAGTTAAGCGATCTCCCTAACATCACTTAGCAACCGATTTATTTCGCAGGATCTGAGTCAGCAGTTATCTTGGTCAGTCTTACATAACTCTTTTCAAATGTCAAAAATGAACGGTGGCAAAGTGGCTAACAATCTTTTGGATGCTTTTGGTTTTTCTAACCAACGGAATATTGACTACACGGGCAAACATCCCCACCCCTGTAAGGATAACCACTGCGATGTGGGTGGGGGCGGCTAATTTTTTTCATTTCACCAGAGATAAGGAAAAGCTCATAATTTGTGCACAAAACTTTTTACAAATTGTCTATAGTAAGCACATGGCGACAATGGAAAGTATGTGACTTATGGACTACAGCTGGTTCGTGTGGGGCCCAGATTTGCACATATCCAGTTTTAGGCCCATATATATTTTTCTCAAATTGTTAATAATTTCAGTTATATGACAGCATTTTTCCTTGCACATTTTGTGTGTGTGAGAGAGAGAGAGAGGGGGGGGGGACTAGCTGGCCAAGAAGCTAGATCCCTGTGTTAGACCGAGACTCTGAGGCTGTGTCTGCTTGGTTTTAATTGGTTTTCATTCTTTCCAGATGCTGCATTTAAAATAATAAAGGTTTTCTAGGCATAAGACTTTGGTGCACCTTGCCATAGACCATATAATCTAAGAATTTCTAATAGGCCAAACAATATTGGATGACCTCCCCTATAAAATGCCACGTGCTGGCTGTTAGAGGTGCTGCAAGATTTTGGCAACAATTTTGACCCACTTTAGTGCACACTGCACCATCTGTGCTTATGCTGCACCATGCATGAACTTGCATTTCACCCTTGTCCAAAATAGTGAGAATTTAGAAGGGATTAGGTCTGTTTTCCCAGTCTTGTATTAAAAACCTGGGACTTTTATTGTACCATCAGTTCGTGGACCAAATAATGCAATTTGTTTTTCAGATGGTGGCTAAACATTTTCATTCAATGGAAGTGGAGGAAAAGGAAGCTTTGACATATTTCATTTACGTGGCCAAGAACTTCAAGAACAGACTTGACCACCCACGACCAGTTGACAGCGGAACAAGCTAGGTACTCTCTGTGCAACATAAAGATCGTGGAACTGCAATTGGTGTGGAAAACGTGGTCTCAGTCTCCTGTTAAGAAATGGTTTCAACCGTGAGAAGACAGTGTGCAGCATGACCTCATTTTTAGAGTCAGATGCTGTCATTTTTGTTTTCTCATTTGAATGATTATTTTCCATTGTTTTTGGTGCAGCTGTCAGTTGTCTTCAAAGTAGGACTGGGGTGAAAGGGTCGTTGCTTTCTTGGCCCTGCATAGCAGAGAATGATCAGCTTTTCTCTGGATTTGGGCCGTCATTGACAGTACAGCACTCTTGCTAGGGAATGAAATCTCCATGTTACTACTGTTTTGGAAGCAGTGTGACAGTGTTTTTGTGCAGGTAAATCATGTTACATGGAATGGCGTTTCTCATGCCTATTCATGAGGGACCTGCGCTTTCAGATTAGTTTTAAGAAGAATAACTGGTACCATTTGTAAAGTGCTTGCTCCAGATTTCATTTATTTTCCATTTCCTGATTTCAGAAGGCTTCATTTTCTTTTTGCAGAATTGTGATTTCTTCCTAGATGATTACCAAGAATTAAAAATTGGAATGGAATACTATTAAAGAGACAAGAAGAATTGTTCTAAATGCTACATTTTGAGATTGTTTTATGGGATTCGGATGTGTCCCAGAAACTGATTAAAACAGCCAGGTTGGGTCTGGGGTGTGAGTTCCATGTAAGCCGCTAAGCTTGGCCCCAGCCCCTCATGATATAAAATCATTCTTCCCATTTAAGTTGGTTCCAAGTACAGTTGGCTAGATAAATTGTCTAAACAAAACATCCTTGTTTCTATTCGACACACAAATTGTCAAAGCTAAGTTCATGCCCTACTGTAGCCAACTGTTGAAAAAAGTAGAGTTAGCTGTGTTAAACATTTGTAATAAAAATTTATTCAGCCACTTTCCAGTCTTGAATTATCCATCAGGTTTGTAAAAACAAAAAGTTCATACACCCTTCTTAAAAGATCACACTATAATTTCAGATTAATTCCACAGATGGCAGCCATTTTGAATTCGTGATTGTTGATTGAGGAGTTTGTTTTCGGCCCTAGAAATAATTAAGTGCTACAAACTGATTTTTAAATGTAAACAATATTGATAAAGCGCATATCCTTGATCTAGGTGCTAATAGACAAAGTACAACATGCGCAAGCATAACCGCACAGACACACATACATTATCCAAAATTAAGAGTAAAGAGATGCGCTTTGAGGTTGGATTTGAAAGATGAGAAGGAAGGAGAGGGCAGGGAGTTCCAAAGTTGATGGGCTGTAGATGGAGATGGAGAAACAGCGGAGGCCATGTGACTTACCTTCGAAGCATTTTTGTTGGAAAAGATGTGAATCGAGGAAGAGTGAAGTGGACGAGATCAAGTGTACAGAGAAATCAGATCAGACAAGTAGGATGGGCGCAGCTCCTGTCAGAATGTTGTAACAGATGCACAGTGTTGTACTTGATTCGCTCAGAGACAGGGAGCCAGTGAAGTTTTTTTTTTAGCAGTGGAGCTGTAGGGTCATGGTAGCACTTTAAGAATAATGCACGGTGCTGATTTCTGAACTTTTTGGAGGAGTAAAAGAATAGTAACTGGACAGCCCATGAGGAGTGAGTTGCAGTAGTCTAGACAGAATACAGGATGTGACAAGGGTCTTGGTAGCTTTATTGGTAAGAAATTTTCTGATACAGACAATCCTCCTTAGATCAAAATAACAGATCTGGCAAACTTTTTCCATGAAAAAGCCCAGATTTCCTAGAGTCCGAAAAAAAGATTTCAGATGATCCAACAGTGATAATGGCAGATGGGGTAGATGGTCTGGGGAAAAAAAGTGCTTCAGTCTTGTCATCGTTAAGCTTAAGCATTTTGCCCGTCATCCAAGTTTCGACACGTGGTGTACAATCCTGGTATTCAAACGGCACAGGACTGCACTATGGTCAGACCAAAGGTCTTAAGTGATGTTGAACAGAATACTGTATCAGTCAGCCTGAATAACACCAAGTCCAGGGTGTGACCATGCTTATGGGTTGGGCCTACAGCAGATTTGTCTAGATGAAACATTTTAAGTAAATCACAGCATTTTAGTGTTGCTGTCATTCACATCATCAAAATGAACATTGAAGTGCCCATTATCAGTTTTTCCCTCTACAGTATTGCAGTGTTTGATAAAGTCCCTCAGATCATCAAAAAACATTGAGTCAGTTTATTTTTATTAGGAGGGGGTCTGTACATGCAAGCGATGTTAATCCTGTTGTCATTCACAGTCACGGTGAGTACGGCCGGCTCAAAAGATAGCTGCTGTCAAGGTTAGAACGTGAAGGTCGCGTTTTTCCAAAGAAAGCCTTTCACAATAAAGGCAATCCTGCCACGATGGCCCGTCACGCCCATGCCTGATGAGTCTCAGGGGGGAAGGACTGCACAAAGTATCCAGGAGGTACTAGGTCACTCATCTTAGGGTCATCACCCACGGAGCATAGCCATGTCTCCATCAGCAACATATCAACATTGTTATCAGCAATGAAGGCATTAATAGCAGTTCACTTACATGACCGTCCCAGAGATTGTAGATTAAAAGAACAAAGACTTGCCGAGTCGGGCGAGGGGCAGATGATCTGCAAGTTTGTGGCAGAACCTGGGCGCAACGTCTCTCTCTTTTCTCCCTATGCGGGAGATCCCTGCCAGCGATGAGCTGCTTCAAGTTCGCAACAAGGGAGGGTGGCATGCACGAACCACAGTTTGCCCTACTCCGAAGATAAGATGTATGATGGGAATCTGGTAAAAGAACTGGCACTGAATTGGGTGGGCACACATTCAGCTCCTCCGTTTGAAGTGGGACTTTGTCAACACCGGTAGCACACTCTGGGTTGCTGTGTCTGGCTGTCTTCTCAAGCACCAATCTGGGTGAACATCTAGCAGAAATGAGATAACTGAAATCCAGTATGCACAAAACCTGCCTTCTTTACTGTCACTTTGGTCAGCTGAGGGTACTTGCAGAAACTTGTATGCATGCCGTTCCAACCTCAATACATGGTCAAAGGGAAACAACCTCATAAAATGTGAATGCCTGAGCTACACATTAAGCACAGTTTTCCCCCTTTAACAAGTAAAATGGTAGAACTAGAAATTCCTGAAAAGTGGGATGTGTGGGAATGTCCCTGGTAGCGAGGAATGGGTCGTTGGAGTTCATCTCTGGCATCAAAATTTTTGTTTTACCAAAATACAAAAATTTTCACAGAAGCAGGACAACCATTAAGTTTCAGAAAGGCAGCATTGCTGAATATTTTCCACACATTTTCTTGAAAATGTCAATATACAGTAGAATCCGGTTAATTGGACCACCGGATAATCGGACCAGCCGCTTATTCGGACCAAATCTTAAAGAACAGAATCTTAACTGTAACATAGGGCATGTTCGTGTAATCGGACCTGCCGGTTATTAGGACCAAAATCATCGCGTCCCGATGTGGTCCGATTAACCGGATTCGACTGTATTTGGGATGAAAACTGTATTCAAGCACTTTCTATTCATGCCATATCCATTAGGTTTGTAGAAAAATTTTGGACGTTTTATTTCATGAAAACCATATTCTTCACAATTTTAGATCAAACCTAAAAATTGTGACAGAAGCATGACAATTATTAAGTTTCAAGAAAGCGATAAGTATCGCTAACAATTTTCCACACATTCCCTTGTGATGTCAACATAAAAGTCTGATAGAAAGCCTTGGGTTTGCTGTCCTGGTAGCATGCTTTGCCAAATACTGTGACCATGATGGCAGTCTGACCGTCAATGACAGGCTCTGCAGAACAAAATGTTGAAAAGTTAGATGAATCTTGTACATTTGTTGACTATGACATTGCAAAAAGGTCGCACCCTTCTTGCTCCAACATTTTAAGCACTGATTATCTCCCTTATGATATGAGGCTTCTTGACAGATGCAGTCTCTGCCAGCTTTTCATTACCTCTTACCCAAAAATTGTCCAAAACTGCTTTACTGGGTTGTTCTCTAACACTGATGGTATCGCTTGCATTAGATGACTTTATTCAAGCAATGGTCCTCCAAGAATAACAATACAGATAGCTTTATCTTTCTGTACTCTTCCAAAAGAACATCGGATTCAGTTAAAGAAAAAGGCAGAAGCTTACAGTCTTTAAGTGTATTTAATTTAGATGAATTACATGTAAATATTCTGCCAACGTAGAAATTCAATGCCTTAACCACAAACCAACAAGAGGCTGACTGTCCAGACTGGTTAGAGTGTGTTCTGACGTGGGCAAGTCATCCAGAAACTTCAGTATAGCATCTTTGTTGTTGATGATATTACCATTCCACAACAGTGTAGCTGTATCCAGATATAAGTTTCGCACTGCCTGCAAATAAAATAGTCTGAAGGTGAAAGCATGCAAATGAAGACAGGGGGTCAATTTCAGGACTGCCCCAACATAGCTTTAAATATTAACAATGAACTTTTTCACTATGGCTTTCGTGTTTACATGTGCCTTTAATGAGATAAGATAGTACATGCTAATTTTTCTATTTAGGCAAGAAATTTTCCACTTTCGTTGTAAGGCAAGTGACCATAAAATTTTACTTGCCCAAACCTATATGTGAACTGCAGTGGAACTATTGAACATTTCAGAACTTGGCCTTCAAGAATCATGCAACTGCTAATGTCAAGCAAGCCCTGCCTTTGGCTGTGTCCACTGACAATAAAACCTAAAGCTTAGGTTTCAAGAACTGCTTATTTTCACCGCAGTGCGTGGACTGAATTCCCAGTCTGTATAATACCCAGGTAAATCTAGTGCATTAATAATTCATTTACTGTGGTCAGCATTCCCAATGTTTTTATTGCTCTTTTTTCTTCAGGCCCTCGCTTACAAAATATGCTCACACTACAAAGTACGTCACAATTCTGCTCTCTGCACATAGTCAAGAAGTTATCTTTGGAAACTTTCCTCAGCTGTTTATTAAGAGGCTGGTCACTACCAGCTTGTCAGCTTCTTCTAACCAGAATGTGATGCTCCAAAGGTACAAATTGTTACATCCAGGTGCAGTTCAACTTTTATTACATCAACAGGAGAGAATTCCACTTGCAAAATGGTCATGGAATGTAGAGGTTTGGAATAATTGTATAAATCACAGCACAGCATTCTGTCTGTATGTCAACAGCAGTAACACATGTTTCAACTGATACAGGTCATGTGTTCAGATCCCCATTCTGGTACATGTACTTTCTCAACAGATGGCATCTGTTTACTGTCCTGGCCAAGATCTTTCTCCAGGTACTCCTGGATACTTTTTGTTTCCCTTCATCACCCTCTCCTATCCACCTCAGTCATAATATAGCCGTTGTTGCTGCTTGACATTAAGCAATCAAGGAATGAATGATGGATGCTATATAAATTCAAACACTCAAGTGCTCAATGTGCACAATACAAAAATGAGAGATAATTTTTAAAAAGCAGAGATTAATAATTTGAAATTTAGATGAGATAAAAATGAATACTTTGAATTCTTCTGTGGTACTTTGTTCTGAATATTAAGTCACCCCAGTCCAGATCACACTGAGATACCGTTTTCCAGTACTTTTGCACTTGCCTTTCAGTACAAGTCTTCACCGCAAGTAGGTGTGAATACAGATTACAAATCATGTCTGCATGCCTTTTATACCATAAAATGTTAAAAACAAGATTAAAAAAAACACCTTTTTAAATAAAACCAGAATGCTGGTTTCAGTTATATATTTTTTTAAAAACTGAACAAAAGTACAAAGATTTTTGTGCACTATGCAAGACAAGTTTTATAGTCTCATGTCTGTCAAATACTATAGACCTTCAGGGGAAAATGTTTTCATAAACAGTAGGGTTGGAAAATGGATTGATTATTGTTTGATATAAAGTCAGCAACAAAAACTGTCATGATGGAAGTAGGAGGTACAGGGTGATGAAGTGTGTTGTGGGACCTGACAGCCAGCCCTTTAAACGTGTGCCCTATGTGGTGGACACTGCATCCAAACCCAAACCCCTTGTATAGGTGGCAAACATGCTTTGCTGCAACGCTAAAGGCCACCCCACGGGGATCGGGAAGTCAGAATGATGCACCTTTGAAATACCACAGTGAAAGAAGCTGAAAAAAATGAGTAAAAATGCCATACAAGTCAAAGTCAAGAGAAGGAAGAGAAAACAACTACGAGGTACCCACAGGAAATTTTCTTCTTTTACATGCTACTTTTATTTTCATCGCTTATATATGTTTACCTCTTTTAAATGATTTACATAAAATTGTGAAAGATAAACCACAATTTTCAACAGGAAATCATAGTCTGGAAAAGCTGGGAGCATGTGAAATATTTAAATATTAGGCAAAAACAAACCAAAAAAGACAACAGACAACCTTCAATAAAACAAAATTTGAGATAAGTTATCACAGGGAGGAAGAAACAAAGAAGTGAAGTATGTACATTATCACTACTTTATCACAGATTAAAATAACAGCATATGAAAAAAATTTACACTTACAGCTGCAAATGTAACCTCACAAGGAAGACACAAAGCATAAAGGCTGGTTACAGATTATCTCATGCATTACTTAGCATAAGTAAAAATTATCTTAGAACAAAAAATTCACAACCAAAACAAAAGGTAAAATGGATAATCAATGACTCCTGATGGTAAGTTTGGTTTTTGTGGGTGTTCATTGCTAAATGTTCAGTTGCATATCACTTTACAGGACAGTGTTGCTTGAGACAAATTTATGTGGTGCCACACTGGGACTGGTGTTGGAACACAGGCTTCAGTCCCACCCAGTCACATTATACTGACACTAGGCCGACAAATCCTAGTACTGTTCCCTGCAGTGCCAGGTGTCCGGCAGGACAGCTACAAGATTGCCATTTTTTAAGTCTTAGGTATGACTTGGCCAGGGTGCTAACCACTAACCTTCCGCCCTGGAAGCAGACGCCTTAACTGATAAAAACAGGCATGACCATAGCAACCAGCACACAGCTATGCAGACAAAGCATGCACTGTTCAAATAAGAAAAATGGTTAAAAAAAATCAAGAGATGTATCTTCCTTTATTAGTTCCAGGTTTTCTGTTATTAATGCCAGCACTATCATCATTCATTTCTTATAACAGAAAATGAAGTCCCATTTCTTACTGTGTATTTCTGTTTGATACAATTTAGCAGGGCATGTCTGGTGAATTTCCTCAGCTATGATACTAGGCAGCAAATGTAAAAGATAAATGTTTCAGGATTTCGTGCTCTTGGTGGTCGTGGCATGTTCACTAAACAGCAAACTTCGTACAGATAGCCACTGGTTTCAAACTCTACCAGTGCTATACACTTTATGCTGTGCAGTGTAATCTTGGATTTCTATCATTTAAAAACCTTACAATAAATATCACAGTTTTGAATTTTCTGACTCATGTTCTATTCTCAATTCACTTTCAAAAGTCTTTTTTATAATTTCACCGCATATTTAAAATATTTACAATGTTTATTGTTAACAAATCTTACTAAACATTTTGTTCAGCCATACAGATTCAAAGATATTCTGATAAAAACAAAACAGAAAAACCCAGCTTACCAGAAACTTCATTTCTCCAGTCTGCTAAATGAAGTCTTACAGCATGTATTACTATCAGATACTTACTTTACTGTAGACCATAAGCAGCAATAAATTGTTCTGCCAAATACCACAGCCCATCTCCCTATTTTTTTCATTACTTTACTATGTACTGCTAGCCAGCATGCTAATGATACTGGGTAAGATCTTTCAGCAACAGAAAATCTGCCAATTTTCCAGGAATATCTTTTTTTCTAAGCTCTTGCACCGCCTCTGAAAGGTTGGAACCTAGATGATGTCGAAGCATTAACCTAATCAAATGTGTAAGTGAAGGCACTTGTGCCATATATTTCACAATCCAGCTGAGCAAATCTGGCTTGCTTCTGATTGCAGGGAGAGTACTGTATTGATGCATCCATGACAGGGGCACTCTGCAACCAGCTCTGATCAGTAACTTGACAACCTCTGCATTTCCATGTTCAAACGCTACTTGTACAGGGGTAACAGGCTGTCGTATATTCCTTGCATAACACAAAGGATCTAGCTCACAGTTGAAAGCAAGCAAAAGCTTGACAATGGCAATGCATGCATCACCCGGCCTGTCCACTGCAAAGTAGAGGGGTGTTTCGCCCATCACGGTTTTGGTGCAAGTTGCAGCACCAAACTGAAGAAGAAGATGAGTCATGTTGACTGACTGCTCCTGCACGGCTCGCGACAAAAGGCACAGGTGGTGAGGAGGCATGGCATAGTTGATGTTTCCTCCATAATGCACCAGCAACGGGACGAGCTGCATGTTGTTCTCCTCCACAGCTCTCCATAGAGGTGTCACAAGCTTTGTGTCGGGTGCATTTGGGTCTGCCCCTGCTCGCAGAAAATCCTCAACACACTCTCTGTCGCATCTGGTAACTGCGAGGTGCAGAGCAGACAACCCTGTCGCGGTGCGAACGTTCACGTCAGCCTTGGCTGCCACCAGGATGCGCACGCTGTCTTCGTGCACCTGCTTACACAGCAAAGCCTGCAGTACAGGAGAATTGCCTTGTCTGCATACAGCATTAACATCAGCCCCATGATTTACAAGCATTTGGACCAGAACTGAATCATGCTTCTGAACAGCAAGGTGCAGAGGACTAATTCCAGAGACGGGGCTGATGTTGGGGTTGCAGCCAGCCTCCAAGAGCAGTTTCACACTCTCCTGATAGCGGCGCCGCCAGGCAAACTCATATTTAAAGATGGCTTTCATCAAAGCTGTCAGCTGTTGATTGTTGGTACAGTCTTTCAAATCAGGCCAAAGGCACAGTAAAAACTTAATGACTGAAACGCTTGCATGTTTGGCAGCAATGTGCAAAGGTGTGTCACCAGTTTTGCTTCGCAGTTGAGCATCTGCGCCAAGATCCACCAGACACTGTACCATCTGCAGAGTGTCTTTAGCTCGCTGGGCTGCTACATGTAGTGCTCTAAGTCCTTTATGCCCAGGCTGAAGGTTTGATACTTCTTCATCAAATACAACATTGACATCAACACCACCATGCTGGATGCATGCTAGCAGCACAACTATATCTTTGTCCAACAAGGCTTGGTAGAAAAGATCCACTCCTGATTTTGACTCCACATGGTTAAATTTTGATGTGTCATTCTTGACTCTGGCTTCCTTCATTGTATGATTATCCTGCACTGAAAATATACTGCTTTCTGCATCAAAAATTGTCTTCTTATTAAAGACCACGTCTGATTGATCTGATGATGTACAGGGAGCGACAAGGGAGAAACCTCTCTGAAAAGTGTATACAGGAAAGGTAAAATCCTTTGCAGGTGAAGATGTTGCCGACATGGCAAGATAAGGCTGGCTCTCAGACAATTTTGTTGTTGCGATACTACTGTCCACACAGTCTGTCCCAAATTTTTGCTGGTCCCTTTCCTCCATGAAACTTGCTGAGTGTTGCAACCAAAGTGCCTCCTGAAACTTGGCAGGAGAGATGCTGCGTTTTAGGCCTTGGTGTCCAGACCACACTTCCAAGTTACAGGACCATCAAGGCTACGTTGGTGAGCCACATTTAATCAGTCACAGCCACATCTGCAAAGTGGCCCTGCCAAATGAAAATCACAGTCAGGCCTTGCTCTTGCACTAGATGGATTTTCTCCAACCTGTAGTTTTGTTTTTCAATCTATCTGTAGCTGTGTGTGGTGTATGCATAAACTTTTAGGTTTGTTGTTGATTAGTTTAAATATTGCAACAGGCAGTTCTCATTAATTCCAAAAGTCTACTTCTGGTTGTCTAAAAGGTGGCATTTGAAAAAAAAAAAGAATGCAAGCATGATCAGTGTATTCAAATCCATATTATCATTGCACATTGTGTTTTGCTGGATACTAAGAGCTAATATAAACAGTAAAAGTAAGAATGAAATGATTATGGATAGAACACTACGGAGATGCAGATGCAATGGTGGATATAATGCTGCTACTGACTGCTCTAACAAACAGTACAAGTAAACACAAAATCCTTATGATAGAAAACTATTAAGATGCAGAAATGTAATAATATTACCATACAAAGACATACCATTGATTATTATCAGTTCTGAGGTGGAAATCATCCGCCTTCCATTAAAGTACACACCTGGGGTATGTAAGCTGCATGAACACTTGCGTCTACCCTTCCAGTCAAAAAAGTGGTCTGATGCCGTGATGGTGATGTAGATGACGATGAGGATGGCATATATCTAAATAACTGTCACAATCACTGGAATTTTAATTATTAACTTTACTTTGCAGCATACACAATAAATAATGAATACTTATCACATTTATTTTGATCTATAATTGATAATTGTAGCGATCCTTACGTTTCGTTTTTTGTCTAGATGCTCGTAGAAGATCTGAGAAAATTCTCTGGCTGCTTGCAGTGCTTGGGTTGCTTTCTCCTTTAGTTCTTGCTGAAAATGCCATAAAGCCCATTTTGAAATTGAGAGTAATGCACACAACAAGATCACAAGTCTTGTGACAACTTGTTACTTTGTATCTGTGTTGCGATGTTCCAATCCAAGTCACTAAAGTCTGCTAAGGTTTATGATAAATTATAAAATTGAATAAGACTAGACTAGACTATCACTATGTGATGACCGTTTCTAGTAATTCTGATTTTCTGAGTCCATTAAAAAAAGAAAATGACATACAAACATACCTCATTTGGTGCCATTACACAGTTCGTTCTAGTTTGCTGTTTCAACACGCGTGACCAGCCACTCACAGCACTACTTTGTTATGAGAAGACCATCCTGTTGAGTAGTTACCCCATTTAACGCCCTTGCCAAATGCAGTTTAAGAGTGCATTCCCTTGCAATTCAATTTTTTTTAAAGTGTAATAACATGTTGCTAAATGTCTGCATAGACCAGCCAGTGACTAAGTAGTTAGAACTTTCGATTCGAGTTTGTTAGTTGTACGCTTCAAATTCTGCGGCAGTTGTTTTCTTCCCACATGATTTGATCATTGGTGGACTCACCATGTTTTAGGCGTAGGATATATATATATATAATATTATCATAGAAAGTAGACCATTCGTAGCTCCCTAATTTAAAGACTAGGATGAGGAGGAAGCGTTGGGGGGTTGGGGTGGGGTGGATTGGAGTGAGACTGATATGATTTGGGTTAGTATTGGGGTTATCAGAGTTAGTAGATCTAGTTTTAACGCTGGGGGATTTGGGTAGAATCGGTTGTTCAAGTATTTATAGTTTGTTGCAGTGTCCTTGATACAGCGAATTGCAAACGACTAGAACTGAGAAAACTTAAGCAAAGTCTACGATTCCAGAGCAAGAACGTACATGCACCACCTGAATTTAGTTATAGCGTCACTTTACGGGTTTCCTAATAAGGACTCGAGTTGGATCGTGGAGTCACAGTGCTTGCAATGACCACGCGCATTATTTATTACCCAATATCTGACGCTGAAAGTATCATTACCATCAATTTTCTTTTTCCACACAACGTACTTTGCTGGCTGTGTTTAGAGAAAATGAACAATAAAAGGGACAAATCTCGTACCAGAAATCGTACACACACATATATATATATATATATTAGCATATTTGATCGGTCTTCTCGGGGGACTGTTGCACTAGTGCAGTTTAAAGTGTATATGACTTCAGGAGTTTAATTTCAGCATAAACGAGTTTGGCTTAGTTACCGGCCATTCTCGTTTCTTATACACCACTGTTCCCTTCATCAACATCGTGTGTGTGTGCGTGGTGTGTGTGGTGTGGTGTGTGTGTGTGTGTGTGTGGTGTGTGTGTGGTGTGTGTGTGTGTGTGGTGTGTGTGTGGTGTGTGTGTGGTGTGGTGTGTGGTGTGTGTGTGGTGTGTGTGTGGTGTGTGTGTGTGGTGTGTGTGGTGTGTGTGTGTGGTGTGTGTGTGTGGTGTGTATGTGGTGTGTGTGTGTGTGGTGTGTGTGTGGTGTGTGTGTGGTGTGTGTGTGGTGTGTGTGTGGTGTGTGTGTGTGGTGTGTGTGTGTGGTGTGTGTGTGGTGTGTGTGTGTGTTCTCGCGCGTTAAAAATCTACATTTATTATTGTTACGCTCGGCTAAAACAGAGTGATAAGCATGAATTAAAATATTGTTTCATTAGTTTCGGTATCTAATGCACATACACACACACACACACAACCCCTCACGTGCAGACACTGGACACACCCATTCACGTGCAGACACCCTGATGCACACCATTTATGACAGACGTACCCCGACACGTACCACTCACGTGCGAACAGCAATAATCGAATAATATGAGGTTCAGTGCCATTTGGTTTTATTTAGGAATACA
>SMGT01010714.1:335921-352952 GCA_004794575.1 Lanistes nyassanus | reverse complement strand
TACTTGTAGCTAAAGTGTTCGTTTTGTCCGACTTTCTGAGAGCAGCTTGGAACACTTGTAGGTGTGCCACGGTTCTGGTGGCTGGTAAACAACTCAAGAAACTTCCAGGGAGGAAAACTATTAAAGGTTTTATAAGCTGACATTCATTGCCGACGCGCAATAGTCGTTCCAGACATCTTGTCTGGAATCGAAAGATAGATTATTAACTTATTTCCAGTACTTTATTATTGTTGTATCTCTGATGTTGATGTGCGCGCGTGCACGTGCACACAACCAAACGTACATTCCCACGTACAAGCGTATAGCGAACACTCACCTTCTTGCTCGCGCACACACGCAAACATGTGCCAGCACTCTCTCTCCTTCTTGTTCGATAACCGGATTATTATCTACCGAATGTCGTTAAGCTCGTGCGTGCGTGTGCGTGCGTGTGTGTGTGTGTGTGTGTGTGTGTGTGTGTGTGTGTGTGTGTGTGTGTGTGTGTGTGTGTGTGTGTGTGTATGAATTAGACGAAATAGAAATATTTCTTTACAGATCGAAACAGTCTGGATTTCTTACCGCTATCTCTAAGGTAATTGAAAAGAAAATGAGAAACGAAATGGGTTTTGTTTTTTGCTCTTCTCCCAAGTTTTCACAAACATAAAAATGTTCCGCTATAATTTAATATTTTAATATTCTTCAATCTAAAGTATTTCGTTTCAAGAGAAAAACAATTCTTGATGGTGCCCTCAAATGAGTGTCTTTATGCGCGTCCATAATAAGTGCGCATGTGTAGGTGAGTCGGTGCTGGGCGCGTGTGAAATGGAGAGGAGAAAGTAGTGCTGTGTGTGCGTGCGTGTGGAAGATAGGGGGAAAGATATTTGTGCGTGTACATGTCAACTTGAGAACACTTACTTGAAAGATACGCAGACAGCCTGATAATCAGAAAGTCGAAAATAGTATGGCGATCTAGAAAAAAATCTGCTAAAACAAAACCAAAACACTGGTATCTGACGGTCTGCCTCGCGTTTCCCGACATCCGAACATCAGGAATGTGCCAACAGTGTCTCAGATTCACGGTGTTACAGAACAGACGCATTCAGTAAACCAAGTAACTTGCCTTTGCATTTGATCTGTATATTCTATCCATGGGGTTGGTCCCATCTTCCTTTCTGTTGTTTGTTCGTTCGTTCGTCTTTGGTTTGTTCATCTGTTCCTTTCGACAAACGATGATGAACGCAGTGATGATGCCGTGGGGTGTTTGTCTTTCTGTATGGGTCTTCTGGACTATATCTCACAGATAATTAGTAGAATAACATCTACTTTCCTAAGCACAGACATGCATGGAGGGTGATTTCTTGTGTGTCCAACAAATTTATACTTTGTAACAATATGCGTGTTAGGATGTAGGTACTATGTATATTAGGTACAGGGATAGATGCAGTACAGATCAGTATAGAACTTTTCCACGTATGACAGGTCTAGGAATTGACTTCAAAGGCTGCACAGACTGCACAGCAGACATACAAGCAGTCAGAAACACTATGGTGAGATGCTCAGCACTCGGTCATCATGTGCAGACACCGCATAATCGAAAACATTCACTGTCCACAGCAGCCACTCAAAGCACAGCTGCCAATCACAGCCGCACGGCGGATCTTGGGAATTTAAACCTTGACATTTAAGTAAGTTATATAAGCCCTGGCAGGACCAGTGGGAAAGGAAAAAGGACGGGTTATGGCCATCTTAAAGATTAAGGATCAGAGATATCCCGGCCATCAGATGGAGACAGGAGACCGATAAAGAGATGAACAGCTAGAAGAGAGGGAGATATATAGACTGTTAGCAGTCACGCCCTGGGACGCCACGCTGCCGAATAAAATATTGAGACAATCAAACCCGCCCAGGCGTTTGAAGTGGTGGGCGAGTGTTTGATGCCGTGACTCTTTCTTCTAACTTGTAAAACAATAACTTTACAACTTCCTCTATGACAGAAATGGTAGTTGGGATACCCTTCCGTAAAATGGAACTGCACAGAAATACACTACGTTGTGATCTTGTAATTAACTAAGTCTTGTTGCAGATCGTATGAACGTACAAGCCTTCCGCATTAAGATCTTGCAAATATAAAAGCGATGGAATCGATCCTGTAGGCGTAGCAGCAATGTACTCTAAGCCGAGAATGCAGCTTGACGTCTGATGATAAGGATAATTTAAAATTGTCGGCCGCTGTTTGTCGATATCGGGCCGACAATTTTAGATCATCGGCGTCTTGCCTGCTGGGAGGTCTCAGACCAGTCCATCGGCTTTGCTGTTCCCAGCTAGAAGCTGACAGATTTTGAGTCCAACAGAAAGTGAACCCTCAAACGGAACAAAACAATCTTTAATTAAAAACGCGTTACAAAACTGCTGAGAGAAACACAGAACAAATGCACAGACTAATGTATAGACACCATTGCTTTCGAAGGCTTGTCGAATAATTAAGTACACGTGTACCACGATAACAATAAGACATTAGATATAAACAACAATAGAGCTTATATCTATGGTCATGTAACACAGGCTAATCCAGGTTTAGGGTTCTTTATTTATTCACCCATACGGGTATTAAAAGCAAAGGTGCCAAAAGACGACATTCAGTATCATAATTTGTTTCCGTTACATTATATAGTACAATACACTCTGTATAAAGATGCATTTTGTGTGTCCAGGAATAGACTTTTTCTATAACAACAAATGGGTGGTGGTAAATGGATTAAAAAAATAATTGTTTAGTGATCACAACCACAGTTACGGGAAGTTTGGGGAACTGTTTACAAAGGTTTGACTGGTGAACTGTAGTATTTGCTTTTTGTCTCCTTTCCTTGTAAGAAATGTCAGTTCATATTTTTGTTAACAGCATAGGAACTTGCGAAGACCAGGCTGCTGAAATTCGTGAAGGTGCGCCCACAGACATGCTGCAAACAGTTTACTGTTACTACTTTCGAAGCCAATCGTGCATGCTATTGAAAAATGCAGTCTGCGCTCCAATTGGAACACGTTGTTCTTGTGATATACAGCAGAAAGGCAAAATGACACGGAGGTAAAATGACTCAGTTATGGAGAGAACGTGTTTTATTCTTGCAAACACTAATGTTAATCGCCGGCCACGAGTGTGTGCCAAGCTATGGCGCTAGCGAGTCGTAAAGGCGAAGAGGAAGCAAGCGCCACAGACCTACAGAACTGCAGAACTACATTCACAGAACCACATAGTCACTGAAGCAGAGCAGTACAAATTAGCCTGTGGTGTGGCTCCACAGAGCTACAGAAACACGTACCTACACAGTCAGCGCCACAGAGCCATAGAGATAAGGAAACAGAACTCCAGAGCCAGCCCCACAACATCTAAGATTCTCAAAAACGTATTAACGTAGAACTACACATCCTAACGCCACAGAACCACATCGCCACACAAACAGAGCTACATAGCTAGCGCTTTAAAAATCACACAGCCTCAGAAACATATAAACTACACAACGCCAGCACCACACAGCCACAGAAACGCAAGGATACGCAGCCTCAGTACTAGATAAGCTACAAAACCACCCTAGCCGCAGAATTACGAAGCTACAGAGCTGCAGTGCAGCGGAGCTACAAAAATGTGCGGAATAAACTAAAGCCAGCCGCTCATTTCTTCGGCTTCATCTTGCCTGATCATTTATTTGCGCAAAGCTGTAAAGAACAATCAGGCCTATACACAGTTCTGCTGCTGAGCTGTGTTAGGTCAAACACAGCCAACTATCTAGTAACCGGAAATTGAGATAGAGGAAAATATCAACAGTGCTAAGTGTAAAATGTCAGGAGTTTGCTACAGGCACATGAAGTCCGATAGGAGACTGGTTTGACAGTAAAGCTACAGGCACAGGATGTCCGATAGGAGACTGGTTTAACAGTAAAGCACTGTGTTCCAGCTGCAGTTTACTGTGGAAAGATACCCTAGAAGATAAAACTGTCTTTTAATGAAATGCTGGCGTATTATGTACAGACACAAAGCTGCTGGCGAAGAGTTCTTACCGTCATGTTGCAAGCAAACACCTAGCGGACAAAGTAACTTAAAACCCACGGCATAGGAGTCTATTAGTACAAAAACTTCCACCGCCATTGGAGTACACGCGCATGCAGGCACACACGTGCATATAGCCCCAAGCACGCTTCCAAGTTAGGGTTATTGCGTACGGATGGCAAGCAAACACCGTTTGTACAACAATCGACTACAATCTCGACAGAAAGCCGGAAGGATGAATAAGCAGCCCTGGTTACATTAGAACAGCTTTTCACTAAAGGTTCGAATCTCAGTGCAGAAAGACTGGAGGATGGGGGGGGGGGAGGAAAACAGGGGCAAGGGAGAGGGTGAAAGGTCGTACTGACTGACTGACTAAACACGTCATTGCACGACCGTGGTAACCTTCCTGTCTGCCTGTCTTCTGAGCCCCTGAATAATTTACGCCCTTAAGACAACACAAAACGTCCTCAAACTTACTTTCTTTTCTATTTCCGGGTTTCCCGTTGAAGTGACGGCCTTAAGTCTGTTGTCACGCTATCTGCATGTTTATTTATTTACTAATTCGCAGGCAGTGAATCATCTGCCTGTGGGCCTTAGAGGCTTGTGCTATATAATGAGTTCGTGATCACCGGGATAAAATATGATAATCAAAATTTCTGTGTCCGGCTGCTATTTCATCTTGATTACATCAAATGTAAGTGTAGCAGAATTTCCTGGAGATAAAGTTTAACTCTAGTAAAAGAATAGACTATATGTAGATCATGTATTTTTGAGTAAATTGGTTCAACTGTTTTCAGTCCTAACGCTAAAAGTACCGCTTCGGATGAAATCATAAACTCTGTGTCTTAAAAAAACCTGTTCTGAAGGAATGAGAAATTTTTGGAGCAGAATGCTTGGCAAAAGGTATCATATAGTAAAGAACTGGTATGAAAGATCTGTAAACAGCTTAGCACTGTCGAAAATAATGGAGGAATTGTGAAGTTAGGCTTATTATAGGATTACAGAAACGGCAGTACAGCGCAAGAAAGCTATCCCAAGTTGTATCCCCCTTTTGTTTGTTTGTTTGTTTGTTTTGCTATTGTGTTGCTGAAAACGACTAGCGACAGGAACAGAAAGAACACTTCATGGGTGTTTGGAAATTGCGTGTGTGCGTTCGCATACGTCCGTGCGCGCTTACATTTGTGTGCGTGCGCGCGTGTGAGTGTGTATGCGCGCGCACGCGTATTGGTAAATGATTCTAACCTGATGATATGGACACTTTTTAAATTTATATTCTGTCAAAGGACAGTATTTATAGGGAAAGTAGGCGAATACAGCCACAATAAAACATTTTCAGTGTCGAGCATGTAACACGCGAGAAAAAATGATCACTGGTGTGTGTGTGTGTTTAAAAGCCATCGTTTCCAACAATCTGCGAAAACAGATTAATATGACGCCGAAATGCAAAGACAGTACCAATGACATCAACAACACGTATTTAGATACACTATTTACACGATGATATACGACAGGGAAAAAGAATACTCATTTACATCATTTCATAATTTTCATCAGAAATGCGTCAGCGATGCTATTACCCAGTGGTTTCGGCGATAGCACAGTTACCATTCAACGCACTGCCCTTCTGTTGTCTCAGCAGACTGTAGTCATGGTAAAGCAACGAAGAACACACGCGATATTACTATGTTACTGAGAGTTACGACAAACACTGTGGCATTACAATGACCGCCCGAAGATCAAAGCTTAAAGGTCATCCTTTTAAACATGCTAACGTCATTCGTCATCTTATGTCTGCAGACGTCGGTGTTCAGTGAGCGTGAGAAGAATTTCGCTGGGATGTGGGATATATCGTGTGACGCGCGCCCTTTGCCCCGGAGCCTTGGTTTTTTTTTTCGTTTTGTTTCGTAATTCCAACAAGCTGATGGTCTGCTGCCAGTCCATGCCTACCCACATCTACATGGATACTGGCTTCCGGTCTTGTTTGAGCCCTGTAATGTTGAGTATTGATTCCTTGCCTGTCTTAAATAAAATGCGTGCTCTGAATTCTTATCTGGTTGTCACCTGCATTAAAAAGAGTTTCGAAATAAGTTTGAAAGATTTTAGATACTGCCGTAGGGTCAAATGCGACGCGACAGCTTACGTCATGTTTCAGGAAAGTGCAGAAACTTTTTATCGCGGGATGTCTGCGCAACTATGTGTGTGTGTGTGTGTGAGAGAGAGAGAGGGATGTCTGCGCAACTATGTGTGTGTGTGTGAGAGAGAGAGAGAGAGAGAGAAAGTGCGTCGATATCAGTACATGCGTGGACGTCTGTATACTAAATTCCCTCTGACATGGTCTATATTATGCCCGCTGACTATATACTGCAACGTTCTTCACCACAAAAAAAATCACCTGATCGAACTAGCTTTATGAACACGATCGATCTGCGGGCACAGCAGCTGTCCTACTAATCCTCCGCTGAAAATGATCTCATAAGGACTGCAAGTTGAAGTTCCACCATATCGCAGGGGCTCTGTACCGCCATTCCAATGTCGCGTGTCTGTTCAAAACGAATTAGTCCTTTCCGCTGCAATTTCTCATTATTTGTTGCCAAGTCACGCATTGTCTCGCGTGTTCGTGAAACAGAAGACTCCAAAAAGGAAGCACCGATCAAAGACGATTTTAGCAGACGCAAGGATCGCAAGTGGTGCTAGATCCTTGTTCTTCCATCCATGGAACAATGACGTCACGACCTAGCCTCACTCGCGATCCCATCGTCACGCGTCCTCGAAAACTCGCCTCAAACCGGTTCTCGTCCAGTTTGTGCCCAGCACTGACATGTCGTCCAATGAGCAAAAGGGGTTGGGAAAAGGGGGAAACCCCACCACGTCATCGGCGACGATAGACGAGTGCCTGCTGCTCTTCATATGGCTTCCACAGCTTGTGGAACAGGGGATGCTGGGAAGGAACGCACTGAGGGTGGTCTTTGGGGCTCCACTCGCCGTTCACGCAGGCGGCGCCCCGCGGACCCTTGAGTCGGTAGTTGCGGTCGCATTCGTACACCAGGCGGTCGCCGTGCTTGATGGTGTAGATAAAGTCGTGAAAGATAAACTTGCCCACCTGGCCCATCTTGAACACTTTCCCGTTCTTCAGCTCGCCCGGGTTTGGGCAGTAGTCTGTGAGGAAGAAAACAAAAACAGGTAAACGTCGCTAAGAGACCAGAACGGAAACGAAAGTTTGGAGGCATGTTGTACTTGACAATTTCTCTTTCGAACAGCGATTAACGAACACAAACAGCATGCATTCGCAGTCCTCAAAGGAACATTGTCTGATTTTTTTCCTGGGTTCTTCCCCCTTCCCTCTTTGTTGAAGCTGGGTTGGGGAAGGGGGTTAAAAACGTTTCAGGAGAGGTTTCAATTTCCCAGTATGGTGCCAGAAAACCGTAATGGAGTAAACTGATATCCCTTTATATGTTAAATGCGTTAACCATTAAGTATCTCCGAGGATTACGGGAAATGGTCTGAACTTCCCTGGCAAAACCTGACATCCCTATCCGCAGAATAATCTTTAATCCCTAATGGGAAAAGACGTTTTTATGTTTCACAGACCCAGTCACATTAAGCCAATCCATTTGTTTTCCTCTGTCTCTGAAAACTAGAGGACATGCTTCCGTTGTGTCTACTCCCCCTCATTTCAGGAAATGCCACCTTAAAGAGGACGCTCTGCCGCCCGCGTTCCCCAGGGAAATTTTAAGTGACGCAATGTGCACGTCTTTGATATCAGAACATCTGAAAATAAGGCATCAACGGGGCTGGGGAAGAACGGTGGAGGCGGGGAGTGGGGGAAATTAAGAGAGAAGAAGCGACCGAACATTGCCGCGTGTTGTGTTTGGCAGCAGACCTGCGAATGGGAGCGACACGCTCGGCAAGGTTATCTTCCCTCTCGGTTCCAGAAAGTCACGCTGCAAAATGGCAGAGCGTTCGTAATCCGTTCTTGTCACCGCGAGATGTAAGACGAGATCTTGGGAATTATAAATCACTTCTGCTCGCAGATCCATCGGAAAGCAGCGGAACGGTTTTTGTCGTCATAAAACGGCGACCCGTCCAATCTGCTGTGAAATGGAGCCGCTCGGTCGTTTGGAAACCTAGTCGTTTGCCTGCTTTTGCGTAACGACCAAGATTTTTTTTTTCGTAACAATCAAGAGAAAAAAAACGCTGGGCTCACCCCGCCCATCCACCACAAACCACCGAATCATTCGTTCAGATGTTTCATTCTATCGTTCAAAATTATTTGATCCCATTTTATATATCTTCCAGGAAGTTACGCTGAATTAACTTCTCTGCCTTCCTATGCCTGTTCCTAGTTCTTCTGCTTTTCTTCTCATCCTCTTTTTCTTCACGGCCATTTAGCTATCGTCTTCATTGTCATCATTATCTTCCAGAATTTCTTCCTTGTACAATGTACTGTTATTTCTACTCTTATTTGTTGCCCTTGTCGTCCAATTCTTCGTTTTATGGTGGTAGCTGTTTTGTCGTCGTGACCTAAACAACGCGCGTACTGTTATCTTCGTTTGACAGACCCTACCGACAAAAAAAAATCTCTGAAGGTGTAGACAGAAGTGACAGAAGGTACGTGAGTGGCCGTGCACGAGGACTTACTTTCTTCACACACGGGCGTAGGCCCCACCCAGTCGCCGTACTGACAAGTAAGATACTGGTGGCTAGCGCCGCTCAGCTTGTAGCCTTCGATGCAGAAGTAGCGCGCGCGGTCGCCATGACGCACCCCGAAGAATACCCGGTGTCCGTTCTCGACCAGCGGAGGTGGGGAGTCGCAGGGTGCTGCACAGAGTTTTCAGACCAGAATATAATATACCAGTCCGACACAAGCAGACAAGCAAGCGAACAAGCAAACATGTCAAGCATAGTTTGATTTGCAAGCCTCCACCACGGAATTATTCGCGAATCTTTCGCTCACAGGGCGAGAACTGTAGATGAATCGATGAATGCTGTTGTCGGGGAGAAGAACAAATGGGAAAGGATTATCTGTCATGTCGGATTTTAAAAAAATGGAGGATACAGGGAACATGAGAGAAGCTGATGGCTGGAAGAAGAAGACAGGAGAGGCAGCGAGGGGTGAGGTGTGAACGTGAAAAGAAATAACAGTAGGAAGGGGGTAACGAAAGAGGAACTCGACAAAACATGGTGAGAACTGAGAATGGCGTCAGACAGCCACTACTTGCATCGTCCCCTGAATTTTGTAAACAGTCGAGACGCTTTTGATCAAGTAAGCAGTTAAATAAGTTAATCAGTTAGATAAGTTAATGAGTTAATTAAGTTAATGAGTTAATTAACTGCCATTTGAGGTCATGTAATTTTTCAATTTCCGACCAGACGTTGTCAACCGCTTGCTGTCAATAACTCCAGGCTGATAGTCACGAGGCGTTGAGGCACTCACCCACTCAACTTCCACCACCCCAAACAGCCCCCCCCCCCACCAGTGTTGAGTAACCACGGAGGTGGGAGTACTGACCCGGCACACAGCGAGGTATGATGTTCCACGATCCGTTGTTGCAGATTACCTCCGTGGTATCGTTGAGCACTAGGCCGTTGAGGCACTGGGGGGTGATCGTGGTGCCCGAGTCAGCCCAAGCCCCCTCCCGCCCATTCAGAATGGTCCCGTTCATGATTGCCGGCACCTGGCACTGACCTGCAAGGTATAAAAAAATCAAGGAATAAAGATCAACAGGTACTGACGTCACTGGGAACACCTGTGTAAAGTTCGTGCACCTTACGGCGACAAGATGAAATGTCAGCGGGCCCGGCATGAGATGTGACCGGTGCAGTAAGATCAGACGTTGGAAGATCGATCGATAACACTCTGACTGGCACCTCTATCATTCTTTTCCCTCTGCCAATCTGGAAATTTTGCTCCACTTCACTCGTCTGCCACTCCTCACACCTGCGAACTTTCCCCCCTCGTCCACTCCCCACCATCTCCTGCTCTTCCCCTCCCCCACCTCCCGTCTAAGACAACCATCGTAACGAGTCTTGTTCCAAGATCACACAGATCTGGCGCTTCCTTTCCTTATGTTCATAGTTTTGCAGAATTCTCTCTCGTCTTGATAATCATTATTGCACGAGATATCACATGTAGTCGTCGCTGTTATCGCCAGTGTCATCCTGTTCTCGGTTCTCCCCCTTTTCTTTCTTCTTTCAACGATCATTTTTATTTTCAATCAAACAGCTAACAACGTTTCAAAGCAAATAAGTTTCTATTATTGTAGTATAGCGTAATTTTGGCTGACAGCAGTTTGATCGCTTTCCAGGTGTCTAAAAAGTCGTCTGCTCACCGAGACACTGAGGCGGAGGGTACGACCATTGGCCGTTCTCCAGACACTGTGTGGAGAACGATTCCCCTTGGAACTTGGTCCTGATGTTGCATCTGTAAACAAATAAACATATAAAAACACTTCACTGGAACATCGCTTTGCTTACTAGTTGTGTTATTGTTGAACAATGTTGCATGAATATTGCCTGAAAAATACATCGCTTTTTGAATGCAACTTGAAAATATTTTGAAAAAAAATTGATCGACAGACTTTCACGGACTTCGGGGTATGTGTGGAGTGGCGAATATTAAACTGTTCGTGCGTAAAGTGTTAAATCCGGTGGTAGAACTTCCAGCTAGCAATGATCAACGGCAGGTACACGCACAACCCGAGATTTTGTTCTCACCTGTAGAAGTAAACTGCCCCCACTGTAGTGCGGTGACCATCCAAGTAGCCATTCCATATGGGGCCGGGAACTCCACAGTTTATTTCTGCATGAAAATTGTTCAACCAGAACAAAAAAAATAGTTGTCACCGAATTTCCTATCGCTGGCGACACTTCAGATTTTCCCCCACGTTACTGACACTACACAACACCAAACTGTTAATACACCAAGTTAACAAGTTAAAACTTTCTTCTTTAAACAGCTTCAGCATTTCACAGGAGAATGTAACATGAACTCTTCTCTAAGACTTGACCCAGGCTACAGACCACGATCGAGCAGGGTTACAGTTAAGGATTAATCGCCAGGTTCTTACGTCGGACATCTACAAGATGCCATCTTTTGTTTATGTTAAAGAAATTACCAAAGCTCGGTATTCCCTGAACACTAGTATAACTTTGTACAGAAAGCAACATACTGAAACCTTTTCAGAACGAAAATAACAGAAAAAATCTCAATTTCAACAAATAATTTACAGATTTAAAATAAGTGGTTGTATTTTACATTCTAGATTAGGTCAAACCCATAGTTCGTAGGAGGCTATATATTAATATTCTGCTAATTAATGTAGAGGGAGGGTTGTTTTCCCAAGTTTTCCCAAGGCTGAGATTTCATCAGCCTGAGACATGTAGACAAAGTGTTATTCCCGTCTGCTTTCAAGCCGACGTTACTGCGGATTTCTCCAAAGGTCATTGATTGATACTGTAGTCCTTTTATCAAATAATAGGGGGATGGTGAAGAAAAAGTAGTCTGCCAAGGGAGGCCACACGCGACAGACCAACTTAGGCCAGAAAATTTTAGCAGATGCTCTGCTGGAAAAACGTCGATTTTTACTATTGATGTTACGGATTCAGAGGCAAATTTCCTTTGCAGACGACTAGATCTGCACTAATGGTTTCTGTCAAGTGCAGATTAGCTGTACATAAGGACGATCTTACTGGTATCTGGCGAACTTACGACTAGAGAACTGCAAGGGCTAGCTCTTCAAGCAGCGCCAGAGGCAGTATTGTAGGCTCAAGCACGTAAATTCAATTGCTAAGCAGACACTGTGTGTGGATGTGTTCTTGTTGTTCCTTAATTCCTCCCTTGTTTCTTTATTGTTGCCTTCCTTCATTTCTTTGTATACGCTGATTCAAGATATTGCCAAACATCGCCGCGTAAGAAGCAACTCTTTTCGACAGTTAAAACTAAAAATACTGACAGTGTCGCTGGGCCTTTGAATTCTGCGTGCACTTGTAAGGACGAAAGGCGAACTGAATATTAAGGAAACTCGGCGCACTTTCCTTGTAATCTGGTTGGCATCGCCTTAAGATATCAGGACCACTTGACATTTAAGTTTTCATTTCTAACAAAGGCGCAGTACTATTGTAGACCCATGTGATAGTAATAAATTCTTTTCAAATTAGCATTACCTTTTAAGAAGAGCAGAGGCATTTCTGGTGAAAGAAAACGGCCACTCTTTAATAGCTGGTGTAAACAGACCTAGTGGATGCTTTCGGAAAACTCACTGGTTTAGCTAGAAAGGGAGACAATTTCACACAGGTGATGGAGACGATTGAGGCCTGTCGCCAGAAGCGCCCATTACCCCTCCTCCAAGCTCTTCTTCCTTCTCGAAGGTATAAATCTTCACACTTCATTAATGCGGACTACGTTTCTCCAATGTCACACCAGCTTTTGCCGGGCAGTTTAGTTTCGCCGATCGATTGTGAAAGAGGCAAACCCCACCAGGCGCTGTCCAGCGCGTTCGAAAAATATACTACAAACCAATAGCCTCCGGTTTCCTTCACGCTCTCCATGCATAGAAATGGAAGGATCAGTCGTGCATCGCCATTACAAATAGAAAACCTGATGAAAGACCGAGCTGTGACACATGACCTCGAGAGATCCGCGAGAGATCTTCCAGTGGTCCACGAGAGGAAGAGATGAGGTCCAGTCTGGGCTCCAGTGAAGGCAACTTTTTTCCAGGGCTATCCAGTCTGTTGGCTAAACACCCTTCATTAACTTCTCATGGTCAGGAGAACATTACGTTTTTTCCTTTTTTTCTTTTTTTTTTAACAAAAAGGAAGGACTTTAAAAAAAAGGAGATTAAGTTAGCTCGCTGGACCATGAAAATTTGCCAGTCACGCCTACAGGAACGAGTCTCGTGAAGCCTGGTTTTAAAATCGAAGCCGAGGGATGCATTAAGACGGCGCGCGTAACTCGATCCGTGATGCAGCAGCAGACGTGCTGTCCTTATGAATTTATGCTGCTGCTGTGTGGCTGTCTGGCTCAGTGCACAAAGTCGAGATTGGCATATCCTCCAGCTAAAACTGAGAGCTAAACCAGGGTAGCATTTCGTGAATGACAGCTCCGTCGAACCAGGCGTAAACCAAACAGTGCAAGATAGACCTTCCAAGAGTCAATCACCTTTAGAACTATAAACTGAAAAAATAACAATCTCCATAACAATCTCCATATGACTGGGTAAAAAGATTTTGTATGAAAAGATACGGAGAGGCAACGCTATCTAAATAAGGGGGTATTACATATCACACGTGCAAACACTGTGACACACGAACAGTTCGCACATTTGAGGCGGTTCGTCCAATTGCGTGTAGTCAAACGCGACCACTCACTGGTTTGAAGATGGCTTTCGTCTGGTTGGAATACAGCCTGCAAGCTGTATATGAAATGCACTGCGTCATAGTTATACTTTATAAGAGAACAGCGACACCTGCAGGCGACGTACCTTCGCAGAAAGCCTCTTGGCCGCTCCACGTGCGGTCGGCCTGGCACGTGCGTTCAGCAGAACCCACTACTTTGAAGCCGTCGTTGCAGATGAAGCGAATAACGGAACCGTAAGTTGTTCCCGAGCCAATCATCGTGCCGTGTAAAGGGGCCCTAAGCTCCAAGCAGTGAATGGCTGCAAAAGAAGAAAATTCAAGACGCTACAATGCTGTATGCAGCATCGACGAAAGGATTACTGAGGAAGGGATAAAAGGCCATCTTGTTCACATCTGACCAGAAGCTGTCGAAAGTACTGAAAATCAGTGTTGTTACACTTTTGTGAAAGTTATCTTTATGTGATGCGTTATGGCTTTAATCGGTTTATTACAGGGTCTAGCTAAACATGAGCGACAACGGACATAATATTTTGCATGAACTATGCAGTACTCCATTCCGCTGCGTCCCATTCGCCTTTACTGTTCCCTTTAATCCCTTGTCTTCCTCCATTCTCTTTCTTTTTCAGAATTTGGGTGCGTGTCTGAGTGGGGGGGGGGGGTCGCGTCTCCGTAGCACATCACACACTCCGATACAGTCTTTGCACAATCATCCCAACACACTGGCATCGTTTTATTTCTGCATCTTTTTCATTCCCCGAGTTAGTGACTTCGGACCAACAGCTGCACTTCTCTAGACCAAAATGAAAATATATTCCCTGCAACGACAGCGAAGCGCCTGCCCAAACGATCTTCCCGGCATAAAACTTCAGCTGAGCCAGCCAGACTATGACGTGATCAAACAAAGGTTTATATCAAGACCCTAAAAAAAACTTGCAAGGAGGAGCAGTAGACAATGAGAATTAGCCATATTAAAGGAAATCTTTGAACCACTTATCACGACTGCTAACCAGAACTGCACGCACACATTAAGAAAGGAAAGGGGGGTACTCCTAAGTTGAAATTACAGAGTTAAGGCGTCCTTGCACGACGGTCTGCGTTCTTTCCCTACATACAAACAGTCGTATATAGAACCCACGAAGAGGGCTCAAAACGGAGCTGTCACAGTACTGAACATTACGGGAGGGCGATTCGTCATGACTGAAGGCCGTACAGTCTCGTTCGCTCCCAGCAAAGCATGACACGACACGTTCTAAATCTGTGTCCTTCTCTCTTTTTTTTAAGTTCTACTGGCACATATGACCTTTTTATCTCTAGGGGAAATCTGTTTGGACTCTGTACAAGATTACAAATGGCCATATATTTCAGAAATTAAAAGGGTACTGAAGGATCTTTTTAGGCATAACAGAAAGATTACAAACGCCAGTGGAAGCCATCCCTTGCTCCTGTTAAAAAGGCAATAACTGGATAATATGTATAGGCGTACAGATGGATTTTTAACAGTAAGCAGCGGATGAGACAGAAGCAGGAAGAGAAACTGCCCATTAGCAACACGTTGGGAGCGGACAGCCGCGGTGTGAGTCGTCCATTTGCCCTCCTACTGAGGCAGACAGACCGGTTGATGGAGTGGCGTCACGCAATGTTTTGTCGCAGCCAATGTGCTGCTTGACGCTCCATAAATGCAAGCAGCAGGAGGCTGAAAATGAAGGTAAAACTGGAAGAGATGACGTAATAAGCTGCGCTCAGTCGCAAATAAGAAGAGAAAATTAAATCAGCGTGCAGCTTGGAGAAGACTTTCGTTGTTCGTGAAGAAAAAGAAGCGGAGCAGAGGACATTTTATGTTGCTTAGAGTCTAGGAGTCGCGAATAAAGCTATGAGACATGGGGCAGGCATGCGCGGACCACCTTTTATTTCGCTTACCGTTTGCTTGGGGACTGAAAACTTTTGCTTGAACTTATACATAAAAACAGAAGCTCTCCTTAATACCAATCCCTACCCCTACCCCTACCCCATCTCTCTAAAAACCTCTTGGTCTAATAAGGGTATTGAACCTGAGACATAACTGTGAAACCCAATGTCTTTACCACTCAGCTACTGATCACCGCGGATTGGTCTCTTCACTATAACTGTATGAAATGACATTGAGTAGAGGTCATGGCTTGACCTGTAATTATCTGTTGTTGTGGTTACCAACCGGTCTGCGCATGCGCAGTGCATTTGAAACACCGCACATTCATACCCCAAGTCGGTGGGAATTGCAAACTCGCTGCCTGGAAAATGGCCGTGTGGAGCCACTGAGGTCAGTACTTAGGTTTGATAATTCCTTGCTGATTACCTTTGAGAAGCGACGTCTGCATTAGATGGCGCTCGGACTAGAAAGTCTGCCAATTATAAACCCCCCACCGGTTAAGTAGGAAAGGTCGATAAGTCTATTCACCTGGCGTAAGCTCGAGCAGAATGCGAAACTAAGCGTTGACTCAGCCTCGATCGGGCGCCATTTCTCAACTATAAGGTTCTGCAAATTCAAGTTACATTGCTTGGGTTGGCCCTGGACGTCAGGAATGGTGCACATTCGACACTTGCTGGACTGATGACGTCGCAACGCAGATTTAATTTGCTGTCGTTTATTAGAACACATATACGCACGTACATGCAGACGTGAACACGCACGCACATCCGCGCGCACGCACACAAAGGCACGCATAAAGGCGAGCACAGAAAAAAAAACTCGCGCATACCGACCCAGATACACACGCCCAGAGGTAAAGGCACACAATTACCCACCACAGGAACAAACTCTGACACACGCAAACCACATACACTCGCCAGCGCGTTCTCAAACATGCAAACAAATTCGTGCAAGAACACTGTCACGGAAACGACCCCCTCTAGCGTTCCCGTGACAAGCAGATGGGAAGTTTTGGCTACAAGATGGCGACATTTTCATTCACTGCTTATTGTTGTTGCCATAGTGTAGCCAGTTTAGTAGAATGGCATTGAGAAACATAGATTAGTTCTTTCATTCAGAAGTTGTATTAGATTTCCATGACTTTCGCAATACCACACACGATCTTTTATTCACGGGTTTTATTTTGGACAGTACGTTTCGTATTTCTATATGCATATCTAGGACAGCTTGACCTCAGTGCACTTGTTTCCCGCTCTTTCCAAGATCAGCGTGTAGATTTCGCACCGAATGTGGTCAAGATATGCAGACGATGCATTTCTATTTTTGTGTCAACGTCTCTTCAGAGACGCAAAGCTTCATAGTAATTTCGCAACCAAATATGGTCAGGATGTGTGGACGATGCATTTCTATTTTTGTATCAACGTCTCTTCAGAGACGTAAAGCTTCTTAGTAATTTCGCACCAAATATGGTCAAGAATAAGTAGACGATGTATTTCTATTTTGTATTAGCGTCTCTTCAGTGACGAAAAAATTTCTGGGAATTAGCGCGAAACTTCTTGGAACTTTCGCGCCAAATATGGTCAGGGATATATTAGATTTACCCAATCACAGATAGGCACGTAGTCCACGTGATCGCCCAAGCTAGCAGCCTGAAAACGTTTAGACAAGCAGTCACCAGAGCAACTTCGAAGAGTAAGGTCGTAGGGGAGATTTTTCTTGAGTGGTACTGAGTTTGGGCCTGTAGTACCAG
>SMGT01010714.1:308882-325543 GCA_004794575.1 Lanistes nyassanus | reverse complement strand
CCGCACTACCCCGCTGCCCGTTCTGGACAAGTAGAAACAGTGTCTCGCGTAATTCTAATTTAAACAAGTGCTTGCAGTCTTCCCGTACAAATAAAGCACCCAAAAAGTGCATTATCTCTCACGTCAGCTTCTGCCTGGGCATTATCTGCTTTCACGTGATAGTGATTTTTAAAAAAAAATACGTGAAGCCTTTTTCGGTTCTTTGCTTACGAAGAAACTCGAGCTTTAATCGACGCGCACTTTCATCCGGCATTAGAATTAAAACTAAATTAATGATCTGCTGTTAAAATAGTCTGACTATTGGGGAAAATTACCTCACGGTTTGTGACCATATACAGCTTGAAAAAGCTTTTTTTAAAAAAAAACTGGAGCCAATCAAAATACAGTCTTACATAAAGTATGCTAATCGCTAAGGGTCACCACTGAAAACGTTCCAATTTCCTGGAAGATTACACTGCCCACAACACCCCCCACCCCTCCCCTAGCCCTCACCCTAACCCCCCACCTCTTACCATTCCTCTAAACTCCCCTCTTCCCCAAACATCCCCCTCTCGCCCCCCACCTTCCCCGGAAAGACATGCAAAACATACCTCGCCGTTCGATTGGCTCAACTTTTTACACGTCCGAAACAGAGCTCGCCATTTGACTGGCTCCAATGAATGGGGGCTTTTACATGCTGATATCCGCGTTGTAATGCCGGATAACGCATTGCGCATAAGTTGCCATTATAATACAGTCCAATGATCCCGACACACAAATAAAATTTGAAAATACACTTTAATTAAGCCGATTTAATATACTTATAACAGCCATGCAGGACGGATTTTTCTGATGGCCTTGAATAATCTCCCACAGGACGAAAGTCAGTTTTGCGTCGCTGAATGATTTCTCTTGCTTTAGTCACACGGGGCTGGTTGCATGTCTGAGGAAAGTTCTTTATGACTACATCTATCTGACAACGTTTTAATAGTACATGCCTTTTTCCTCCTTTTATTTTCTGACGGTTTCCCTTTTGATTTATCGTGGATATTTGCCTAGCTCGACAGCGCTCGTTTATTGCAGAATCTTATTTTTTAAGAAATGGCGCGGCTGCACTAAATCAAAGAGAACGCTGCCGGTAGCCCAAATGCTGCATGCAGACCAATTCCTTTGAAGACGACAAAACAAGGCGGGATGGGGGAAGGGAGAGAGAGAGAGAGGAAAGACAGAAAACGGGAGAGAAATATGGGCAGAGCGGACGAGGAAGGGATGCGAAATCAGAGGAAAGAGGAAAAGCCAAAAGCAAAGGGAGGGAGAGAGACGGGGAGGTAAATGGAAAGGAAATATCGGATGAAGAAGGAAGGAGGGGTAGACAATGAGAGACAGAGAGATGGAGTGAAAGACCAGAGTAAGAGAGAAAGGCAAAAGAGGAAAGAGCTGAGAAAGAAGGAAAATGAAGAAAACGAGGGTTCAACGAATCGAGAAAGAGAGAGAAGTAATTATAATATGTTGATTTGTAAATATCTTATGCTCCATTACAGTATTTTAGGAGACGCTTTATCTTTGATGGCGTGGAGACTGTAATTTAAATATTATTTTAACGCCTTTTGCAAGAGAAAAAGAAACCTAAGCGTTGAACCTTAAAAGGTGGAAGCCATAAGGACAAGCGCGTGGGCGAACACACAAACACACACAGAGAGGGAAGTGAAAGGATAGAGCAACTTAAAACTGAGCTCATATGAAATATGGTTAAAGAGACGAGACAGGAGGTACGCACCACTCCCACAAACCAGCAAGTCAGGAGGTACATAACTCTCAAATGCACCCAGAAGACAGGAGGTACGCAACACACATAAACCAAGACAGGAGGTATTTGCCACTCACACAAACCAACAAGACATGAGGTATTTGCCACTCGCACAAACCAACAAGACAGGAGGTATTCACCACTCACACAAACCAACAAGACGAGGTATTTGCCACACACACACACACCAACAAGACAGAAGATATTTGTCACACACACACACACACACACAAAGACATGAGGTATTTGCCACTCGCACAAACCAACAAGACAGGAGGTATTCACCACTCACACAAACCAACAAGACGAGGTATTTGCCACTCACACACACACACACACCAAGACAGGAGGTATTTGCCACTCACACACATACCACCAAGACAAGAGGTATTTGCCACTCTCTCTCACACACACACACACCACCAACACCACCAAGACAGGAGGTATTTACCACTCACACAAACCAGCAAGACAGGAGGTTAAAACAAAGACAGGAGGCAGGAGGAGCAAAACGCCCGAAAACTAAGAAATGTAGTACAAACAGTCCAAGACTGTTGGGTGTTGCAAAACAAATAATCCAGACACGAGGTACAAAATAGCCCGAGAAACAAACGAAGCGCGAGATACAACAAAGTAGCAGAGACGAGACGGGCGGCACAGATCAAAGGAATAGACGAAATAGAAGGTACAAAATAATGAGACAAAGAAGACAGGAGGTACAAATCAAACAATCAAATAAAAAGACAAGACTTTAGTTAAGAGAGAACAGGGCTTGCATTATAAGTTGCCTCAGAGTCTATCGACAGTAAATTTAGTTTTCATCTAAGTAGAGTTTATGACAACTTGTCGGACAGGCACTAAAATGTAAATTCCATGAGTTCAGTATTTTTTAAAACAGTTTTTTGTTGGGCAAACAGATGTCGACTATTTGCAAAAACATTTTGTAGTCAGTTGTTCAATACAGGATTTAAAAAGTGAGTTCATGTCAAGCCCTGCAGTCAGAAGAAAAACAGTAGACAGAAGACTGAGAGAGATATAGAAAGAAAGGAGATTTAAGCAGACAGATAAGCGGTCAAGCTGGCATTTATTTCGACAGAAAGACAGACAGGCAGAGCAACAAAGGTGGCAGCTAGAGAAGAGATGCAAACACTGTCTTGCCGCAGTGCCGGGTGCACACAGTCGGCCCCCCAGGACGACAAGGTCTTGACCCGTCTCCAAGGTCGTGGCAGTTACGTGCTGCACGTGCACACAGAACAGAAGTGTTATCACTTGTTTTCCTGCAGGGTTTATTGGCATCGACAGATTCAGCTTGCTGAGAGAAATACGGGTTCTAAAAGTAGAGATACGGTATGCAACAGGCCCGGATCTCTCGCTATCTCAGGTGAGCACCACCTCGATGTAAACGTGATGGATTCGGCAAATGCTGCATAACAAAACCGACAGATACAGGTAACATTATGTGAAAACCCTTGTACGTTTTTGTACGCAAACATGTTTTTTCCATTCTCTCTAATTATTCGTACGCCAAGAGAGTGAGAAGCTGTCTTCTCTCCATAATTTTCTTTCTCCCCCTTTTTTTTTTGTCGTGGTGGGGCTTTGACGCCCAAAGCAATACCTCCCCTCACCGACGGATCCGGACCTGTGAAATGTTTTACTGTTCCGCTAACTGCAACAGCAATAAACAACTATGAAATGCACATTACCTGGGCGAGATGCATGACCGCTTGTGTCGTCTTTCCGTTCATAAAAGTGCAGAACTTGCAAGAGAGGATAGTCAGTTAGTAAATAGACACTTTTATAAACAGAAAGTGCACTCCAAGCGTTTGTGCATCCCATCTGTGGTGACAAATGCTGGTCATGAGAGCGAAATGTAGGCTGGGAATGGGTTACATTTCGGACTGGGAATGGGTTACATTTTGGACTGCGTTAAGGAAACTTCTTTTGTTGTAGTCGATTTTGTCGTCTCTTCTATGATGATGTTTATGAAGACAAGGCTGACAAAAAGGTGCCTACAATGCGTGATATATACACTCATATAGAAATTAATTAATTACCCGTTCCCCAGGTTATCTTTATGTGAAAAGAATACAGTGTAGCAGTACATGACTTGAAAACGTCTTAATACGTCTGAAGCTAAAGTAGTTTTATTAGTAACCAATGACGGGAGGTGTTTGTTTTATCCATTATCCCCCCCCCCCATCCTAGAAGAACTGTCAGTGTGGTACAACAGATGCATTTTGCCTTCTGCTGGGTGGGGTGTCTAGATGCACCACTAGTAACATGAAGAGAAACAAAAGCAATAATTAATTACTCCAGCGTTTTGAGGTAAACAGAAAGTCTAAGTTACCAGCGGAAGCTTAGACAAGCTTTGTTTGTTTGCTTTTACGTGAGCGAGCAAAAACAACAGAGTATTCGAAAGATGGACAGACGAACTGGTTGCTACATGGATGAATACTTGGATAGAGGGAGGGAGGCAGGGACGGACGGACAGACAGACGGACGGACGGACGGACGGACGGACGGACGGACGGACGGACGGACGGACGGACGGACGAAAGAACTGATGGATGGATTTTATGAAATTTAGAGGCAAATTATTAACATTTGAAGCACCGAAGATGGAAAGACTTGCCGAAAGAGCAGACATGCTGAGAAATATCGACAGTGGAATTAACGGATGGATACCAAAAAAAAAAAAAAAACCAAGTCAACAGAGTCAGGCGCGGAATACAGGAACGAAGAAAGGATGAGGGAAGAAAGTACTCAGCTACTGGGGGAAGAGGGAGGGGGGTAATCCTCTTCTGCATACGATTTCCTTAATAAACATCCCCCAACCCACCCAAGGTCAGTTCCCGTGGCTTGGCCGAGGCGAATGGTAAAGAAACTGTCAATAACGAAGATTTAACGTCAGCTGTCTGGATCGAGAAATTCCACATGACTGTTGATGAGACTATATCTAACGTATGTGTCTGCACGGAAAAATATGCTCCACTTTTCGGTTACTAAATCACTTTTGTTCTAACCCGTGACAGGAGCGCTTCTTTTAAATTGTCTTCAGTTGACGTAGTCGAGCAGTGTGCGTCAGACCTAAGCTCCAAGCACACTTATGAGTCAGAGCCGACAGAACTTATTTTCTGCGCTTCTCATATATAAATCTCGGAACATCCGGGCAATCAATACGACCCAACGATTTATATGTAGCCGGAGGAGACTACACCATGTGTGTGTGTGTGTGAGAGAGAGAGAGAGAGAGAATGAGTTAGTGTGAGTGTGAGTGTGTGTGTGTGTGTGAGAGTGAGAGTGTGTGAGTGTGTGTGTGTGAGTGTGAGTGTGTGTGCACGTATGCGTATGCGCGTGGTCTACTCGTGTGTTTGAATAATGTGTTCACTTTTTAAGCGCAACTCATTAAGCTGTTTGAGCCATAAAGGACAAAGAATGGCGTACAGACAAACAGATACATAGACAAGTACATGAACAGACGTACAGGCTGGGCAGGCAAGAATGCTACTGCACTCGCAAATATCCCCCTGCCCACGTGCCCACTAGAGAAGCAGAGGAAGGAAAGGAGAGCGGGAGGAAATAGGCAGAGAGAAAGATGATACACGAACATATGTATGCAGGAAAAGCAGAAAAAGTTCGGTACTCAAATGATGACTTGGTTGGGAATACGAGGGTTAAAGGAGAGGGTAGGTGTTTTACCAACAACAAAAAAAACCTCTATAAAACAAGATTTCTCTCTGTAAGATGGCAGTTTCTGAAGTCACTGAAAATGAGAAATGAATAAATTTAGCCCAATTCGCAATACGCTTTGGGACTGGGAAAGAATCCTTCACTGCCGTTGAGACTCTTCAAATATGGCACGACAACAAACTGGTTTCCCCAACCGTCTCTCCCGCGCGAGCCCTCGTTAGCCAGCCGCTCCGTGAGTGAAAAAGACAGCACTCTATGGACGACTTCGCGTAAATCTGAAGCAGATGTTATCATAGGTCTGTCTGAATCGTTTTCGCGAGGCTTTCTTCCCCAAGAGGCCTGAGAGATCAGTCTTTCATTAAAACCGTCTCCTCACTTGAAACAGCAGTCGACATTCTGGCTCAGTACTTTTGGCATAATTTCCCTTCGGATCTGCGCCACGTCGATGAAAACAGAGAGCCCTGAAATTCAAGGGGATAAGATCACAAGGTAGTTTAGCTGCTCTAATCAACGCAGCTTCGATCAGACCAATGGTACTCTCAGAAAATGGAGAGAATGTTTTCTTTTATTCTCGAACAGTTTGGAGAAAATGGATGCTTGCATATCTGCTTGCCTGTCTCCCCATCAGCTTCTCCCCCCCACACACCTCCTTGCTCTCCCCACCACCCACATTCTGCGCTATAACAATGGGTGGCATTTACGTTTCCGTTCATTCCGTTCATCCATCCATCCATCCTATCGTAATTCCCCATTTTCTAAGAATCCGATGGCCGAAAGAATAAACCAATTGTCCCTGTCCTTCTCCAAACACTCCCACCAAAAGTTACAGACCAAGGAATTTCTTAGCCATGCAAATCAACCCGCTCCCGTAGACACGATAAACCATCTACGGGCTTATACAGTTGCTGGTCGCAAAAGTTCGTAACTTGGTGGTTAGCAGTTACTACGAAGTTCGGGCAGCGGTTTTTTCTTCATCCATTCTCGTTCCTTGAATCTCCAGTTTGAACAAACCTGGCTGGTCTCCCATTCACTTCGTTCCCCCCACCACCAACTCCCCACCCCACCCCCTAAAAAAAAAGAAAAGAAAAAGAAGGATCATCCCAAACTTTCGTCACATCTCCGACAAACCCTTCTTTCTTCTCCCTACTCCTTCTCCCAACACGTTCGTCCGAACCTCCATCACTCGCTCCAGTGACCATGCAGCAAGCGGAGAGAACTTCACGACGAGGCGTCCAGTGCAGTTGGCCAAACATGGCCTGTCCGCACGCGCAGTTTTATTTTCTCCCTTCAAGCTATAGTCTCTGTTGCCGATGTTATTCCAACAGTACCGTCAATACTGACTACAGAAAAAAAAATCACCCAGCAGGTTTTCAGGAAGAAGAGTCTAAGATGAGTTTTTCGTTCGATTAATTTTCTTTCTGTTTGGAAATCCCTAGGAAAGTAAAGTTTGCGTAAAACAAATCTCTCACCATCGCGACAGGAAAACACGAAGTATTAACATAATCCGATCTTTTCTACACTTAGCGTTAAACTTGAACTATGGCGCTATCGTAAACAAAAAGACCATCTTAAACAACAACAAAGCTACAATTTAAACAACCATATTGTGTTCTTACTAGATAATACTGTACAAATCGATAATGTATTCACGTAAAGCTCACCACTGAAAGTCCAGCTATGAATATTGTGTCTGTTCTAAAGTAATTCGCTTTTTTAAATATTCACAATTTTTTTCCTTTTCCCATGAAATGTGTTTTTCTTGTTTTATTTCTAGGTGGCGCGCGAATTCATTTGTTTGTTGTAGTTCCCCGCCCCACAACAATTGGTACTTTTGGTACAGTCTAAAAACTCATTGCTAGCATGACATGTGCACACTTGCATACTCACTCACTTATTACGCAGAAAGAAAGAAAGAAAGAAAGAAAGAAAGAAAGAAAGAAAGAAAGAAAGAAAGAAAGAAAGAAAGAAAGAAAGAAAGAACAGCATTTATATTCAACAGGCCACTTGGGCATTTTTAGGATCATTGTAGTTTTTGTTTACTTGTTTGTTTCACTTTTTGTCCGGTTGAATTTTTCTCTTCTTTTATAAACAAGAAAAAAAGAAAGTCAATTTAACTGCCATTTCAGCTCCAAGAGCTAAAACAGGTCTCTCTGTCATCTAAGGGCAACCAGCAGACGGGCTCATCATCAAGCGGAGTTTCCAATGTGACATGGTAACAGACACAGTAATTGAACTCTTCCATCAAAGTTGTCACAGTCATGTTATCTCTTTTCTTACGGAACCAAGGACTGATAACTACCTCAAAGACCTCGAGCGATCGGTTCCTGGGGACCACAAAAAAGGTACGGGCATCTTTTAGATTTGTATACTTCATTTCCTACTTAAGCATTCAACGGGAAAAAAGCAGACTTCGGTGTCAATCAAATGGAAGATGGATAAACGCCCTTCTTTAACAGCTTTTTCTTCTCCTTGTGTTTAATTAAAAAGTATGCACAAATCAAAGAAATGTCTTTACCGTTGACCTCACAACGTTCTTCTGTAAACTGTTTGGTAAGGACAGATAACTCCCTCCATGTCGGGGGGGGGGGACCCTAAAAACAGATCGAAGGAAAAGAACGGAAATGGAAAGTGGACGGGGAATCCATGAGAAGACAGAAACGAAAAGCTTTGAGACCACTGGTCATTAAGATAAGCTGCAAACGTTTTCGTTTTCACAGTTGTGAGGGCTCGTTTAAAGTCGGTTTTCTCCCCTCATCTTGACTTTCGAAGCCTTTCAGCACCTGAAACCAGAAAAAAAACCCGACCGAGAGCTGGCCACAGGTCAAAGAAAAGTCGATTAAGCGAGCCACCATCAGTATTCTTGCCCCGGGAAAAAAAAGACTTTCTGAAAAAAGAAAAGAACAATCAAGACATGTACTGGACCGGCTGGTAGGTGAAATGGTGAGCTAAAATGGCTTGTCAATAGGCAAATATATCGCAGTTTTCTGTCTCCAGGTAAAAATGTGTTCTTAAGAAATTCTATGTATGTATGTATACCTTCAGCTGTGTCGGGTCATGGAATGTTGTGACTCTTACCTTCATCGGCCGAAGTCTCAAGTACACCGGGAAGCCGTGTTCATAAAATCTCCATCTCGGCGACATTCTACTGTTAATATTCGCGATTGTAAATAATCGAGCAAGTATTTTTTTAAAAAAAGGTAAGAACTCCAAGCATATTGTCATTAGAATGCTACTTAGTCGTGACATGTAGTTTGTTTTTCAAACTATGGTGAGTACACCTGTTCATGTTGACTGACAATAGCACGGGATCGCAGAATGTTGTAGGTAGTCACTCGACACAGCTGTTAGCGCTTGCCAACAAGACAGTAAAGATTGGGGGTTGACAGTTCAGATCTCGGTTCTGGCAAGCATATTTTTTATTTATGTCAACCGGTTCACAGGGCCGTCGGGTTCTAAGGCGATACACCATTGGTTGTAGACTCGGCGCAAAAATATCAAACACTTAAGGCTGTTGTAAGCTGACGTCACACAATAAACTGCCAGAACCTACAGATTGTACTCTCACAAGGTCTGACAACTTTGAAGTATTGGAGATCTCATTAAAGCGAGAGTTGAGATTCTTGTTGCCGATAACCCAAACGCTACTTCATCGAAATCCCCATGTCGAACAACCGTTAGAAATGTAGGAATTGTGTATAGACACCAGTGCTTATAGCGTTCACACATATAAAGTCTGCATTCAAAGGAAGAACGAATAAAAGTGGGTTTGTTTTCCGCCACTGGAACGTCGATAGGCGGGGAAAACTTCATCAGTCCGACAGACAATCCTCTACCGTCTTGCAACATTCAGATTTCCGAATAAAATGATGACACAGGAAGAAAATGACATCGATAAATTACCAGTCATTACATTTTCCATTATCCCGGCGATCTTTCAGACATGTTGTTGCAGTGGCCAAGCCAGACAGTTTGAATTTGATCCCTGAGTGCGTGTGAGGGGGTGGTGTTTATCTGATGTCCAAAGGGCTTTAGCTGGGGTAGGCCTGGTGTCCCCTTCCAAGCGAAACTGCCAAGATGTCGGATGCCACGACACTTGAGTGACCCGCCACGGCACGAGCGGTGATAAGGAAATGGAAAAAAGAGATCGAGAACGAAACGAACTCCAGGGAAGAACATGGCATACTGATTGTCCGATGCGTTAGCCGTCTGCTCTGTGTGTGTGCGTGCGTGCGTGTGTGTGAACAATAAACAATAAATGATTTATTTCTGTTTTTGCAAGCCATTTGGCCCATATGAACAAGAGAGGTTGACAAAAATAGCACTCTGCTGAGGGTGTATATACAACATTCATAGTGACTAAATGAAGGCGGGTTCATTTCCTGATCTTAACCCACTCGAATAATATGTATATGGCCACAGACCTTATACGTAAGGTCTGTGATATGGCTACTTTGAAACTCAATACACCATGAAAATTAAAACACAGTAATATAACCACACACTCAGCGGGTTGGATGTAGTAAAAAGCAGTATGAAAGGCTTTCATGAATATTTTGGAAAAATCAGTAGAAAATGACAAATCTCCCATACACTTATCAGCACATTGCTTACATGGGGGTTCAGCGATGGTGTAAGTGAAACGGTAAGTACCGTTCATAGGCAATTGGTAACATCAGACACATTAGACAGAGAAGTTCAAAAGTCTTCAGCTGGTTTCAATAGTTTGCCATTACGAGTTTTGGGTGAAATAGTTTGTAGTAACAGTAGGATTCAAGCCAGTTAGAGAGCGAAAAGGAGGAATTGGAGGACAGAGAGAGGATAGATAGCGATATAACATTGAGAAGACGGTGGAAGAGAGGAAACTAGATGCGTTCTGACGGAAGAAAAACAAAAGGACACTGACAGAAAAGACGGAGAGAAGCAACAAAAAAAAAACCCACCCTCTCAGAGATTATACATTTTTAATACGTTTCTGTGTCAACTTGTCTCTCTTCCCCCCCCCACCCTCCATCTCTTTCTCCCTCTTCTGAAAGGATTTTTTTTTCCTTTTGTTCTTTACATCATCAAGAGACAGAGAGAAACTTCTCTCCCTTCTCTTAAAGTTGTCCCCCTTCTCTTAAGCATGTTGACACGAATTTGAACAGTGAAACAACCAGTTTTGTAGCAGATGACTTCTGGTACAAATTTTAGTGGAAAGACGACCTGTACTACTTGTCTACAGATTATTTTAGCACACACGCTTGTTTACAGAGTATTTTCAGAACAAATGTCTGTTTACAGGCTAATTTCGGTATTTTTTTAAAAAGAGGAGTTAGAGTACGAGTACATTTTAAGGATAAAACTGCAGACGATATTAGAGGAAATCTTTTTGTAATAATGGCTATTTACAGTAACCTTATACATACATCTAAGAACAAATGCATGCTTGCGAAGGCTTTTAGCCAGCAGGGAACCTTTGATAGACCTACAGCCCCTTGCCATGATATAAAATGTTTCTACTCTACTTACGATATTTCGACTCTACGTAAATCGAAGACGGTTCCTTATGGCTATTCTGGTTTGTAAAAGAAAAACAAGTGACTGCCGCTTGGAGGATAAGCCCAAATTAAATGTAAAACAAGGGAACTGTACCAAGCTAGAAAGGGTCAAAGACGAAGACAATCTACATGTTTCGGGGCACTACCCCTTCATCAGGACGACACAAAACGACGACAAAACGAAACGGAAAAAGACTTATCTGCAGTAGAAGTGGCGCGCTGGCTGCAAAGCAGGAGAATGACCAGGGGACAGTGAGTAAGAAAGGTTAAAAAGAGGGGCAGCCAATCGCAAGGTGGGTAGGAAAGGGTAGAGAAGGGTGGGGGTGGAGAGTGGGCGGGGGAGAGAGAAAGAGAGAGAAAAAGCAGCGCGGGTAAGGGGGTGTCGGCGAGAGAGAGAGAAAGTGGGAAGGAGGGGAGAGAAAAAGTTAGAGAGAGAGATGGAGGGGTGAGGGGGTAAGGGAAAGGAGGTGGAGGGTCAGTGTTTGAGGTTGAGTCCAGTAGGTGCCATGGTACCGAAATGGGTAATGAAGTAGGACTCCATATTCTTGCGGTCAATGGAGTCGCCCTTCATTCTCCAGATACCACAGACCCTCATGTTGTCGGCTGTGTGGGGGTGTGAACTGAAATGACGTGCTGAAGTATTCTGGTTTGTCAAGCAGTCCCTCTAACATTGAAGGGCGCCAGACGACTTTCGGAATCTATTCAGTTGTTAGCCTAAAGGAAAAGCCAAAGTGGGACCAGCACCGCGGCACCAGGGGGCGTAATCCATTGCGAGAAGCGAGCGCCACCAATAGGGAGGTAAGTTATGATGTCAGTGGATACTACATTGCCTCATTTATCTGCCCCTGGCTTTCTTTCTGCGCGCTGTAGCAGATCGATAATGATGACGATGACGGATGAAACGGACGTAAATAACTACCGGGGAAGAGGTGGAGGATGGGGCGGGATGGTGCCAAGGGGATTCTGTCGTCCGCGCTGGCGCAGTGGATTGCATGTGCAGGGGATTTAGCCCCCACCCCCACCCTACCCAACCATCCCCATCTCGTCCGTCACCGAAGCTGATCGTCCAGGCGGTGCAGGCATGCGTGCGCCGTCGCGACAAGGACAAATGGAGCCTACTGCACGTGCAAACAGAGGGCTTTGCAATCACTTGAAAGGTCAGAGGTGTCTTTGTAAATAACTCAAAGGACGCGGAGGCCCTATCTCTGGCAATGAGACGCGCAGGAGCCGGACGCGACGAGAGAAAAGGGTGGGTGTTTGAAGGGAGGGTGCAGCTCGCCTCCCTTGTAGCTCACTCCCCCACTCTCCCTTCCTCTCTGTCGCTCATCACAGTGCTTACTCGCACCCACGTAGGCTCCCGCGTGTCCACACAAACACTATGTACAGGCACACGCTCACAAAGAAAGGAAAACACAATGATTCATTGTATTAGGCATCCTTCGATCGTCGAACGAGAACAGGCAGATTGTGTATCTAATATAAGCTACAGTAACGTGTACTCGACAGCGTGAGGGACAAAAACATACAGCTAGAAGCTGTAGCAGGCAAAAACAAGAGCTAGGAAGTTCAGATTAAAACAGACGTAGAGACTGAAGGATCTTACAAGGCTTTTCGAGTAATCTCTAATTCTGAGATCATGTGCATGAGTTCCGCATGACCGCGTGTGTGTGTGTAGCGCGCGCTCATGTGGTTCCGTGTGTGAGACAAGGGGTCATAGCAGAGAACGAGACACAGAAGAAGCATGGAAGGAAAGAGAAAGGGATGGAGGAGATTAGAGAGAGAGAGAAAGAGAGAGAGAGAGAGATGAGATTCAAAATTTCTCGACAGATATCAGCTTCTGATTCTATGTGCGCAAGGCGGGATATGCGAAAAAAGCGATCTGCGGGCAGCTCATCAGCGTTGATAATCTGAGCTCTTGCTAGACGCGCTCCTGCACATGCGCAGTGAATGGATTCTGTCAAACAGAACATCTTGTTTTTCAATCCCGAAACTGTTTTCCCATGCACGCACATAATTGTCATGCACGGGGAGGGGAGGGGAGCGGACTTTCCTCGCGCTGATATTAAATATTGAAAAAAAAAATGAAACGAAGCATGTCCTCTCTTCCCACAAGGCCTTGCAACCGTGGTGAGAGACAGCTGAAACGCAACTCTGGGGGCTTCACTTGCTGCCTCTTGCGGTTTCCCACGTTCTCGTCGATTCCAGAGTAATGTTTCATCGCTTCTGGTATGTTTCCTTCTTTTTTGGGGCTTACAAGGCTTTTTATTTGTTAAACGTTGTTTTAAACATGTTGGTTTTATTTGCCGGGCTTTGTATTTCTTTCTTGTTGTTCCTGCCGTTGTTTTACGTCAGAAACTCAAAGTTGCAGTAATGGCTATACAACCAAATAGTTTCACACGCATGTTTGAAACAGTTCGTCGAATCACCCGCAGTGAAATAGGCTAAGCACTCGTTGAATGGAGGATGGCATTCCTCTGATTCGAGTACAGCACGCTGTGTGAATCGTGGCATGCCTTAACCTTGTCTGAAGTGCATGCAAAAGAGACCCCCCCCCACACACACACACACACCCAAAAAGGATTTATAAGACTTCCGTATTTCTATGTCCTCTGCACTCTTTTTCAAATCCTCTTATCTTGTAAGGGTGACATAAATTCTTTGCTTCAAGGATCTCAGATTTACACAGCTTTCTTCTTCCATATTTTAAAGTAGCTATTCAATAAAATTGCTTGGAGACAAGGGAGTATGCATGTTTATGCAAGTGAGTAGGACTCAGCGGCTTGTGTAGTACTCGCCACAGTTTCTGGGTGCTTATTTGGTCAGAATAACAGATGTTTCAGTTTCAGTTTCTGTATTGACTTTGAAGCCGGGGCTTTTTGGTGCAATAAACATATTCACTTGAACAACAACAACAACAACAACAACAACAACAGGATAAAGGAAATAAATCTTAATCGGATTTTAGATTGCGTCGTGAACCGTTCATGGAGTTTAAAAAGATTAGGATGAGGTGCAAAATATTTTGGAAGAAAATCGTTTCGATTAACGTGCAAAGCTGGATTAGCACAAATAAACAGGTAGTGAAAGCATCTCTCTGATTTCATTTCGACTGCACAACGAATTTTTGTGAGAGCAAAATACGTGTCACTCTCTACTATCTGTGGAAACCCTGCCAACAAACTGACACTCGTCTCATGATGGATCGAACACCCTGAAGAAGGTTCTGCTGACGAGAGACTGTGCGACTGATCATCCCTTGTTCCCACTCCCCACAGCCCCTCGCCCATTCAAGGAAAAAGAAAAAGAGCAAAGAGGGAGCTAACAGGCTCTCCGTGACGCATTCCCAGCAGAATATCTATAGAGCGCATTCTCTCCTAATAAATCGCTGCCTTCGTAACACGAGCTGCTTCGCGACTTTGCACTGGACTTGCCGCACAGTCCCGTGAGACCTGATTACGGGCCTTGACAAGCACGTCACGTAAATTAAGTCTGTTATTTAATATCATATGCAGAAGACACTAGAAAAATGAAGCCGAGAACAAGTGAAAGAATGGAGGAGGAAAGAGACCGGTACATAGAGGCAGACGGTGCGGGCAGGAAGGCTGACAGACAGAGAGACAGACAGACAACGACCAGACGCATAATGCACTATTCTGTTTCGGGTAAGGTTTAAATACTTGGCAAAAACAGCGCAAGGAAACCTCGCACCTGTAACAAGAATCGCATGGCTAACGACTGAACGAACTGCAGCAAAAATAGCAAGTGGTGCACGAAAATGCCCAGCTTTTCTTTCCGAAACCATTTCAAAGCAAGCCAGCTTTATGTTCACACCATAACGAGGAACACACGGTAATACCTGTTTCACTGCAAATGCAAAATAAAAATTAAAAAATAAATTAAAAAAGAAGTGTTATAACTTGCTGCCAGAAGCTGTTGCTGCTGCAGAGATAGAATGTCGGTTAAGAACATAATCATGCTGCCTGGCGGAGGTGGCCAGAAGCCAAGCTTGTTTTTCCGTCATACTGATATATCTTTAGCCCAGACGTCTGCAGCAGTATGCATGACGATAACAAAGATGCAAAGTCATACGTAGCTTCAGCTCTCTACAGAAACTGATTTTATTAAATACGTGTCTTTATGAGCTTTGGTCGAGTGCAGAAAGAAAACTCTAACAGATGGATAGAGAGGGGGGCAGGGGGAGAGAGAGAGAAGGAAAAGAAAGAAAAGAAAAGTACGCTAGGTAAGGGTATTTATCAAGGCCACAATTAAATTTCTCATTATACACTCGCGTTCTGTGATCAACTGATCACACAGATGTTAGTATAACTATGTCTACTGTGGTAGCATGCACGTCAATCACCGCCTCCCCATGTTCTAGCAGCCGCTGCTGTAGAACGAGACTACAGCGAGATTTTCGCGAGAAGGCATGACGTCAGCCAGAGGAAAGGTAGTGGTTTCTTATCTCCCGAGTCTCTTCGTGACGTCACCCGCCGGCCGCGAGATTTCCTCCAGCAGTGTAGCAGACGGAAAAAAGTGTTACATTTAAAGATTATGGGAGCGTGTTTTCTTGATGTTATGAAGACTATCGCAAAAAATGCGTTCACAACAAACCATAGTTTGTAATACATAGTAATCGATAGCTGTTTCTCGTACTTGTCATTTTATGTCTGAGTACCTTTAAGAAAAATCTAGATCGCCTAAGATGTGTGTCTGGGAGATCATGTCACGCAAACAAATTTCTTGTCGGCAGCTTATTCCGAGGTAATGTGTTACTTATTGTTTAAACTAGAAAAGAGTCGTCTGCGCTGTCTCTATAGATCTTTCACGAACCAGACGGACATAAAACTTTAAGTTTCCCTTTCACGACTAAATCTTTGTCAGTTAATTGTGTTTTTCTCCTGTTACCCAAGTAATTACAAGAACACAAAAAAGGAAACGCCATATAAAAGGGAAAAGAACGGAAAAAAGTCTGGGCTGAATTGATCCCGGAACTAACCAGACTGGTCGCCGTAACTTCCCCGATCAAAAATGAAAAAAATGATAACGTGATAAAACTGAAGTAAACAGAGTGTTGATCAACACCTTCTGTTGGAAATGAAAATAAAAATGAGATCGTGGTAAAGCTGATGTAAACAGAGTGTTGATCAGCGCCTTCTGTTGGATCGTCTCAACCAAGATAACTGAATGTTTCTCGATCACATAAAAGACGCAATCTGATTGGCTATACAAACATTCGTCCAGTTAAGAAGAGCATCAACTCTATCTTCTATCAGTTTCATATGGTTCTACTAATTTGAACGAAAACAGCTGTGGAAAGACTAAACAAACCGTACAGTAACACCCCCCCCCAAAAAAAAAAACCCCATATATATATATATATCTTTTATATCCGATTTCGATCATGAGACATATTCCCACAGCTTTTTCTCAAAGAGACTATAGTGTAACGGAGGAGCATTTGACAGAATTTCAATAAAATAAAATAAAATAAAATAAAATCCTCATTGCAGATTACTCCTCCCTGCTGCTTCCATTCCATTTCGTCGAACTCAGTGCCGCTTAATTAGGACAAGATGAACTGTGTCAGGAGTTCAGCATCAAATAAATGCCACAATACTATGCCAGCCGTGGTCTTGGCGCGCCATACA
>SMGT01010714.1:274523-301395 GCA_004794575.1 Lanistes nyassanus | reverse complement strand
TCGGAAGATTGCTCTAGTTGTTCACATTATTTCACAGCATCGTCACCCTTTGGTTTAGAAACCACTGACCTAAAGCAGTAAAGGTTTTGGTGACGATTGCTAAATTAAATCTAAATTTTACGAGATCATCATAAAATTTGACCAGTAATTCTGGGAAGTCGAAGTCCAATAAGATAAGGTACCCGCCCGCCGTGACACGCACCCCGGCTGAGTCATACCTAAGACTTAAAAATTGGCAGTCTAGTAGCTGCCCTGCCAGACGCCTTGCACTACAGGGAACAATACTAGGACAGGTTGGTCCGGTGTCAGTATAATGTGACTGGGTGGGACTGAGGCCCGTGTTGCGACAGCAGGCCCACGTCTGGCAGCGCGTGATGTAAGGATCGTGCCAGCGACTCGGCGACTACGTTACCCAGGTCTGTCCTGAATCGCTCAGAAGTAGTAGGGTAAATCGCCGGTGAATCGCTCAGATGTATTAGGGTAAATCGCCGGTGAATCGCTCAGATGTAGTAGGGTAAATCGCCGGTAATCGCTCAGATGTAGTAGGGTAAATCGCCGGTGAATCGCTCAGATGTAGTAGGGTAAATCGCTGGTGAATCGCTCAGATGTAGTAGGGTAAATCGCCGGTGAATCGCTCAGATGTAGTAGGGTAAATAGCCTGTGAATCGTTCAAATGTAGTAGGGTAAATCGCCGGTGAATCGCTCAGATGTAGTAGGGTAAATCGCCGGTGAATCGTTCAGATGTAGTAGGGTGAATCGCTAGATGTGACAGCCCCTTAAGCAACACCGTCCTGAAATGCACTCAGTTTGCAGCGGGACGTTCAGCAACAAATGACTTTTCTATCTTCAACGGGTTTTGTGTGAAATTCATCCGTTTCTTAAACAATTTGATTATTAATTTATCTTGAAAATGTAGATTTGGAAACTGCAGTATCCGACGTTTTTTAGTCTTCTGTTGATTGACCAGCAGCTGCAGGGGTGGTGATGTATCATGGCTACTGTTATGGCGACCTCCCTCGCATCTCTCTGTCGTCAAGCAGTGTAGAACCGAGCACAGTCAAGGTAATTATCTCCCTTCCACCTCAAAACATCTTTCGCTGAAAGCGCCGCTAACGTTGTTTTTCGTCGAACCAATGACGGTGCCGTGACTTCAGAAAGTATCATAGAGACACACACCATTAATCCAGAGAGAAGCAGGGGGAGGGGTGCTGGTCAGAGGGAGACAAGTAGGGGAGGGCCCGGGGAAAAAAAGGGAAAAAGGTGAGAAAGTAGAGGGGTTGATGTTAGCTCATGCCTAACAGATGCCGAAACTGAGAAGTTTGGGTGACAGAGGCAGAGGGGGAGTTAGATGACACGGGCAGAGTAGAAGAGTATTTACTCAGAACTTGACGGGAGACGGGTTCCACAATAAATGACATCTAGTGATGGATAACGGGCATCCTGTTTCCGCCTCCTGTTTACGCTTTGTCTTCGTGTATAGGACACCCCTCTTCTAACTTTACTCCCTTTTTCTGCAGTCGTTTTTACTTTTACTGTCAGTCTTATTTTTCATCCCTCCTGTTGCTGTGCGCTGTGCTAGCTTTTCTTGCGATGTTGATGTTCTGGTATGCGCGAGGGAATTAACTTGTTTATGGATTACTTTTCTGCACCCGCTCAACTGGAAACCGCTAGGGCAAATATCAAAGTTGATCAGTGTCGTATCAGCTGTCGTCGGTCTGGAAAGAAAACAGGTTAACATTCGTTCGTATGTCTGTCATCCTAACAGCAATCAAACATTACCACGCGCATCCTAAAAGTGCTGGGGTGGGGTGGGGTAGGGGAGGAGAGCTTTAAAATACTTGCCATGGGGAAGGAGGTGGATGCTAAACGAATGTAATTACAAAGTGTGCTACACACACACATGGAAGCAGGCAGATCAAGACTACAAAGCTGGAGTAGCTCGCATGAGCGCTCCTGTCCTTTTGTAAAGATGCACGTAAAACACACGGGGGTGGGGGGGAGGGAGTGGGCTTTACGACCCATTTCATAACTGGAGGTTCAGATACGAAGCTCATGAAGCCCAACCCTGGGCTGACTAAGAGATCCTCCCACCTCTACCTTACGTAAAAGTGATCTCAAATAAATGCGGGTATGTAGGCAGTGTGAGTAATTATGGACTGCGGACAGGATACAAAACTCTTGTAGTCGAGCCCTAAGGGTTTTCCCCATATACATAGCAGCGTCCCTACATTTCAAAAGCCAATCCCAGTGCGCGAAAATGTGCGTGTACGTAAACAGGAAACGAGCGTATTTTTCACGTTAGTTACCTAATCGTAAACGCTTTTTTCGCCCAGTGGCTGCTTCTAGACCAAAGGATGTAGAGAAACAAGGAGATAACGTTGGTGTAGCCCCTCGCAGAGTTGGGCTTACTAAGAATTCCTTTCCGCGTAGCGCGTAACAAAGGCTCTCTTCCCTACGAATTTGCTCTACTTGTACGGGTGAAGAGAGACGTGAGCATCCATGCAACCAGGCCCTGGAGTACGATGCCGACTGCAGCATGAAAACAGCTCATTCCGCAGCCTTTGATGTCATCCCCCAACCACGAGAAGATAGAAGGGGTAGTGACTGAGCGATCCGCTCTGCTTGCTGCCCTGGTCTTTGATGATCCCTTTGCGCGTGTTTTGCTGCCGCGATTAGCGCGTGCGCTGCACGCAGAGCTGAACGGAAGGAAACAGAGCGTTGGGGGGGGGGATGGCGGGTAGGCAGTCCCATCCGTGGCATTGATTACGTCACGCTATATGCCATGGTGTTGTTTGGCTTCTTGGGTGAGAGAAACTATGACTTTCGAAATGTGAGAGCTGGAGAACGGAGGTCGTAGCAGATATAATGGAGACAACTTGTTTGTTTAGAAAGCACAAGATGAAGGAACACAAAAGAGATGTTTAGTACTGTCAATGTACCCGCGTGTGTACGTTTCTACGCCTGTACGGAAGGGTGCACGCAGCTGCATGCGTCGTGCTAGAGATGCGACCGAACGACCGCGTGAGAGATAAACGGGAGGAAAAGGGAAGTAGGGGCAGAAGAATGCAAAAATGCAATGGGCTTTCGTTTTCTGTTTTTTCGGTCCCTCCTCCCCCCAACCCAGTGTTTAGGTCGAAACCAAGTGTCCACTTGACATTGGTTGGGTAGAACTAACAATTCATATCAAAAACGTGGGCATCATTCGTCTATATTCATGTTGGTTGATTAGAATATATTTTATGATAGAAATTCCATACTCAACGTTAATCTAAATGCGTAGATTTAGATTTGAAGCACTGAAGATCAAAGACGGCCTAGCCTAGAACAGGAGGGGGGTCACACTTTGCCCGTTTGATAATGGTCTCCAGGTGTTAAGCCGTGACCTATACAGATGGCCTAGGGCAGATGACCGAGGTAGGATGTCGTAAGGATAAAAAAAATATGACACTTTGACATGTGACCAGACGAGGCCTGGTTATAGAGTGTTTGTACTGTAACCTTTCTATGTGACTGTAACCTTGCTTGTGAATTCTCTCCTTTGGTGATAGAGATGTATTGTTTGTTATTGTTATTGATGTTGCTGCTGCTGCTGCTACCTGGAGGCAAATGAATAGAACATTGAGATTAGTCAACGGTTAGTCCCGGTGCAGGTGAACAAATGGGTAGATGAAGTGATAGAAAGTCTCGCCATGACATCATCAGTGTGATGAGCCGGGAATCGTCTGATAGTCTACTCCTTGAGAAATTTAAAAGTAAACTGGGGAAACGCAATGCGAAAGACCTGAACGTAACTCGGAGGCGAAGAGCCGACCATGTTCTCTGGAGGTTGACTGTGTGATGTAACCTGAACGCCTACCTGTGCTGGTGGCACTGCACTTCCCTCGATCGTGGCAGGAAATGCACGAGCAGTGGACAAGCAGTCTGCACTATGAGCGCGGCAGGCAGTCGGGCGCCTGAGGTCGCGACGCGATGCAAAGAAATGCCCTAAGACCGTATAGGAGTCACGAAGAAATGAAACATTTCGTGCTTTTGTGTTACATCCTTTGTAGCGCCTCTCAAACCAAGGGCCGCCAACTGCCTGCAGATCTCATAACACCAGCCCCAGAAGTCAACTGATCTACGTCATCGACGCCAAGATCGATGGAGATGCTGATGGTGGCCCGGCTTCTTCGATTCACACTGTTGAGTGAACTATGACATCAGTGTGAAGTGTCGTTATCTCCATGTTACTGACATGATGAACTGCTGTTTGCATACAGTGATACCTGAGAAAGGTATTTTTCTTTGTTGTTTGATATATTTTGACGTGTTGCTTTTGCAAGAGGCTAAAGTAATTTGTTTAATAATAGCCGTGCAGATCTTGCTGACCGAGCTGTGAAGAAAGATGGGGATTTTTCTAGACAAGGATTTATACCACTTGAATATTAATCAATTCACTCCACATATCATAACAATCATCTTTCACTGTTTCACTGGGTTATGTGATACATTGGGGAGATATGTAAAAGATGGGATTCTTCTAGACAAGGAGATTTATCACCATAGTGTGTGTGTGTGTAAAGATATCTTTATTTCCCCTTTTCTCCACTCGCTTGAATGTACATCAATCTGCTCCAAACTCATTGGTAAATAACATTCATCTTTCACTGTATTATCTGTTATGTGATTCTTTGGGGAGATAGGTGAGGATGGGGGCTCCAGTCGTGTGAACGCATTGTCATTGGTGTGTTATATCAGTAGGAATATTGTGGTGTTCCGTCTATGCTACTAAAGTCCTAATGACGTCGGGGTGTGGGAATAACCACGGGAGACGACTCGTTGAGAGTTAAGGGTAGAATTCTCCCATAAGATGATAGACTCATCAACTGACACAAAACAGTTCCGACATTGCAAACTGTCCTGATTTAAATCCTGTCTCGGGATTCTTATCAGAGTCTCTCTCTCTCTCACACACACAATCATCCAAACATTCGAACTCATTCCCTCACCCAACTGTTGATGACCCATTTGTGACGATTCTAAACGGCCGTCCTCACTGACTCCTCACAAGGATCCCTGAGCCATCCGTCTTCGTTCGCCCAGGATGAACTTGCCACTGACCTCCAGACTCTCGCTCCGACCCTGCCAGCATCCTTCCAGACAGCCGACCACCTTCCGCACACTCCCTGGCGCTCACCACGCCCCTGCTGACCCGACCCCCTCACTCTCGCAAGGTCCCAAGTTATTTGTGTCAATCAAACGCCTACGTTTTCTCGCCCGCCACGCCCCTGCCATCATCAGGCAATCTTTTTGCCACAGACTTAACGCCCCTTCCACCATCACACACGAAGCAACACGCCCTTACTACAAAAAACCCTCTCCATTCACTTCGACGAGTTATTAATATAACAGTTACTGACCTATGGTTTGTTTGTGGCGCCGATGAAAACAGTTGTGTCAGGCACCTGAAGTGACTGACATTTGAAGGGGATCACGAAAGCTCAGAGGACAAATTGTAAGACTTGTGTCTCGAAGAGTGCAGGTTTAAACCCAGCATTGGGTAAGCGTTATATCCTGAAGTTAAGCGTTGTGCAGACTCCATCAGAGGGCATTCTTCGAACATCAAACGACATCTCCGGACCGATCTGACCTTTTTTCAGCTTTAGTTTTGCTGGGTGTTTTTGTTCATAAGCAAAAGGGATCCCATCACCCCGAGAATAACTGTACCTTTCACAAGCTTTTACCACCGAGCTAGAAGCGCTTTCATCAGAAGCGGATCGCAGAGATATCTCTTGTCAAAGGGCTAAAAGACAAAATGAAAAAGAACGAAGAATGACAGTACGTCACTCTACACCGACGTGTGCAAGCCCACCCGGGTCTCGATTAACTTGGTCATTCAGCAATTTGAGAAAGCTGAGAATCTCTGCGAACTTTTTCCTTTTCTTCCGTTTTTGGAAATATCAGAGTGCTGTCGTAGAAGTCTCTCAATATCTTTTCCTGCCTCGTGATGCGTTCTACGTGCACCAACTAAAAGCTCTCAGAGGGTTGGATGTTGTTTCTAAGGTAAAAGCAATCACTCCTAAACATCCTCAAAGATACACCTCTACCTTCCATGCTCTCAATTTCTTTCTCCATCTCTTTCCATTAGCGTCCCACTCGCTTTCTCTCTCTCTCTCTCTAGGTTTTTTTCACGCAGGCAGGCAAGCAGACAGGCTGACTGTCTGACAAAGAAAGAGATGCAGATAAAAGAAGGAAAGACGAGCAGAGAGTTGCAAGAGAAAGGTGGGTAGCCAGGTGCTCACACTGCAAAACGCTTCAGCACCGAGAAACCGAAAAACCGTGAACATCGTGGTTGTGAGTTCAAATCTCGGTCGTCCTCGGCACATGCAGTATGCTCTGTGTGAGGCTGATGGCGCTATTATTGCTTGGCCGCACGGCCACCCGTCTGCTTGCCGAAATCTGGCAATAACTGCTGACTCGGCGTACAGCACCAAACAAAAGATTACCAAGTCCGGATGAGCACTGAGTAACCATCTTTAATCTGGACTTTCGAACTGAATTTTCAACGACGCTGGAACTGACAGTCTTTATTCCTCTGCGCCATCGCGGCATTCTGTAAGTTGCTTCCCCCCTCTGCTGCACCCCCCCCCTGCCGTGATTACGTGCGTGGGTCAGCAAGTGCATGGTCGCTAACATATATTCTGGCATCAGCCGATGCTGAAATATGTGCAGACGCTGTAATGCACTAGGACAAAAAAAGATCAAAAATATAGGAAGCACGCATTTCTGTTGTCATGGGAACGTTTTAGGTTATGGAAAGCCCTTTAACAAACAGATGAATGTGCTTCCTAGTCTAGTTCGCCGAATTCTGCCACGTGTACCCAGTTAAGAAATACCTTAAACTATGACAGAAGTTCCTTGGTGTAGGGTATGTGTTTGGATCGTTTTTCGCCAGTAAATGTACCCGTAAGGTATCCAGGATCAGGTGGGCTTTATAAAAGGCAGAACAGATAGGATTGCTTCTACAAACAACACTCTGTTGCCGTTTGTCAGAAGTACATAATAAGTAGACTGTGTAGAATATATATAGTATCCTAATCTGTTTATTACTTCGATTACTTATCCTATCTCGCCTGAAAACATCATATCTCCAAGCCCCTCCCTTTCACTTCGCCACTTCCTGAATCCATCCACCCATCAATCCATCCTCCATCCGTCTGTCCTTCTTTCCGTCCATCCACCTACACATCGCCTATATTTTAATTTTAGTTCCCCGTTTTATCAGCCAACATATACTTCAGCCTCTTTCTCGCAGTCAGACGTGGGTGGTGGATGGCAGGAGTTGTTGAGCAGTCATTTAAGCACGTGTTCATGTAAGCCGAGCAGGCGACAGTTATTTTTGTCCGTTAACTTCGTTACTGAGGGCACTTGGGAAGAGAGAATGCACATGCCCATTTCCACGGCCTTAGAATGTTTCCAAGGAAAACAATATCCAATCCATAATCATAAAGAAACCAGTGCAGCGCAGTTCTGCAAACCCGACCTACCATCTTATTCACTGGAGTTGAATTCCTTCCCCGAGCCAGACGGGCAGGATCCCCATACGAAGGTGCCCTGTTCCTCGGAGCGTGACCCGAGTATGTCGGATAAAAAGATCTCGAGAAAAATTCAGTCTTGACGTCAGCGGGCTTAACCCCGAGTGTAGGAGGTGAGGCATCACGACCCTCGCATTTGTGAAACTCGCCTCTGAAGCTCATGTGGCCTGTAGCAGTTCCCTGGGTACAGAACGAACACAGACGAGATCACTGTCTCGAGATCACTGTCGCCAGATTGAGACCCAGGCTATTTCTGGATTCATCACTCGCTCTATTGTTCTTGAAGGTTGGCACAAATAGAATCGTGATCGAGAGCTCTTCGCTCGCGTATCGGGTTTTCTGTGGCGGGACAAATGGAAAATATGACTGGCGGATTTGAGGGAGGGCTGTTGGTTGGGTTGAAATTGCTCTCTACTCCCTCCCTACTCCCACTAAGAAGGAAAAAACCCACAGCAACTAAGCCCACCCGGCAAATGTATGTCCATTCCCACCATCATTCATGCAGTCCTTATTTCCTCTCGTTCCCTTCGCATCTAACGGTCTTCCTTTGCCTTTCTTTAATTTTTAATTCTTCAATTAAAAAAAAAAAACTTCTATCTCGGTCTGTAACATGTTGGTCAAGGGTGCTTGTCACCGATACAGAGTTGTGAGTTCGGATCCCGAGTCTGACTCTGATAGATTCTCCGTATGTGGCCCTGTTTACAGGGCTGATTGTCGGGGGGAGGGAGTCTCTTTCCCCATCACCCTCCGTCTTCCTACAGTCGCCGTGAAATAGGCTCCGTTGCCGACTTTTCGCTAAACAAGCAAACAGCCAACTCGATCCTCTCTTCATTTCCCCCATTCTCTGCAATCCGCCGTCTCTTTCCTCCTCCATGGCTCCCACCCATCATCGCTGCTTCCTCTCTGTCCCTTTCACCAACATTACTCTTCCCCCTCCCTCTTAATTTCCTTCTTCCCAACCCCCCTGCTTTCCACTCCATGCTCCGCGCACTCGTCACAAACCTCACGTTTCTGCTGGCTTCAGAAATGACATCAGTGTTCATATTTTCCTCCTAGGAATAATCTATAGGTCAACAACATAAACGAAAAACGGAACGTTGTGAATGCTTAATTTTTATTTTTCAAGCAGGTTTGTCCAATATCGGCAAGCTATCGGAAATCTCTTTGTCCATACAGCACATAGCAAATGTGTGTAAAATGTGCTGCTGATTAAGGTCCAGTGTGTGTAAATTGTGCTGCTGATTAGGTCCAGTGTGTGTGTGTAAAATGCTCTGCCAATTAAGGTCCAGTGTGTGTAAAATGTTTTGCTAAGGTCCAGTGTGTGTGTAAAATGCGCTGCTGATTAAGGTCCAGTGTGTGTGTGTAAAATGTTCTGCTGATTAAGGTCCAGTGTGTGTGTAAAATGTTCTGCCGATTAAGGTCTAAAGTGTGTAAAAGTGTGTAAAATGTTCTGCTGATTAAGGTCCAGTGTGTGTAAAATGTTCTGCTGATTAATGTCCAGTGTGTGTAAAATGTTTTGCTGATTAAGGTCCAAGGTGTGTAAAATGTGCTGCAGCATAAAGCACAGTGTGTGGTTGAAACATGCTGCTGCATAAAGCCCAATGGTGCATAAAGCGCAGGGTCTTATCGCGTGCGGACGTCAGTCAAGTGTCCATGGCCACAGCGGGGAGTTAACTCTCTGAGTACACAGAACCAATATGCTCGGTAATAAAGCAGTCTACAAGTGAAGAAACACATTAGAAACAATTTGCACTACAACAGGTTCACGCCGTTTCGCGGTTTCTGTTGCAGCTTCAACGTTTTACGTAAGCAGTCAGTTTTGGGTGCGTGTGTGTAAACTACAGTTGCACCCCTTGAGCAAATTCTATTTTTTCTGTTCTATTGATACATGCGAGTACATCTGTTCTCCTTTCATCTCTTGATTTACGCTGAATTGTATGAGTGGGACTGCTAGAAAAGACAGCTTGAAATTGTCCGATGATTGTATAACCTTGCCAGTGCCTTTGTTGCAGCGAATTTTTTCTGGTTTTCAATTAACAGAAATGAAGCAACATTTGAAGGCTTCGACCACAAGGTTCTTGTCTATTTGTGCACCTGTCATTTCGAAAGGCAAGCGTTCGTGCGCGAATAAGGTCGGAAAGGGCTGGAACTGGGACACCAGGTCCCCAAGCCTCTCCATCTCGTCTTATGCATTATGACACGAAGAAAACACATCTGCCCCGTTATTTTTTTTTCAAAGGAGCGGGACTACGGAATACGCAAATTTAAACTTCTTTTCTATGACCAAAATATAACATCTAGGAACTTATTTTATGGTCCCCTTCCTGTCTTCTTTCCTCAACATTTTCTTTCTCCTCTTGTTCCTCCACTTTCTAACTCACTCACTTACTAGACCACATGGTCTGTCGATCTTAAATATACGGTTCGTAAACATTTGTCCTAAGCTGATGTTTAAAGAATCCAATTGGTCCATTTGTACTTCACTACTCTAGCTGTTTATCTCCCCCTTGTCAAAGGACACTTGTCTTGGGACAAAATAGAAGTCGGTCACCCACTTACTCACGCACCCCACACACACCACACACAAACACACACACCTCTCTCTCTCTCTCTCTCTCACACACACAGAAGCACACATGCAAGAACTAAGCATCTGTACACTCCCATTTCGGGGAACAGGGGCTATGACAGAACAGACAGATGGAGAAATAGACAGATATACAGATGGCAGGGACAGAGAGAGAGAGAGATGGGGAAATGGGGAAAGACCTGTGCGTTACGCCATGTAGTTTAAACGCCGTTACGTCCCCATCCACACACGCACACTTCACCGGGGGCTCTCGCTAAAGAAGCGAACCGTGGACTCTCGGTAATCTGCTTTGCTCGCACCTGCTCCTCGTCCTGTACGCGTTTTGGAAGAGGAAAAAAAAGAAAAAACTGAACTACAGGAAGGTGGGGGGGGGAGGCGGGTGACAATGGGCCGATCTGCCGTTCTTTCCTCTAATTCCGCCGCAATGCTATTTTGCCGGTTCGACCGGCTCTGCGCACGCGCAGTGCCAGCGATTCGCGTTCGCTACCTGTCGCTTCTATTGGTGCCCTGGAGATATTAGCAGAAGTGTATCAGACACACGTGTGATATACGATGGCCGCTGGTTGTTGGCGAGTTTCGCAAACAGACGCGAGAACAGGGAGTGAGGGTATTCCCTCCCAACCTCAGGGGTATAAACGTTTTATGCCGAGTCAGCACGTAAGAATGTCGTTATGACGACGAGCAGCAAACCTTATGAAACGGTGTCATATCCAGAGAAAGATGGAGAATGCCCGAGACGAGATCCACAGCCGAGATTGAAGATTGTGTCTCGGTGACAATAGCTTTACGGCTGCGCCATGTCTACATAGCTACCCATGTCTTTCTTGCCATTTCTCTGTCCGTCTTTCTGTACAGTAGTCTGTATAGAACCGGTGAAGCCGATTCGAAACGGAGCTATCAAGATAAAGGCTCCCTGGTAGTGTTTGCTCCCAGAAAAGGCTGACGTGGGTTCTTGCAAAGGGATCTCCTTTGTCTCATATAGAATCTCTTTCATCTCGCTAAGGGATCTCTTGTCTCGCAGACGGATCTGTTTCGATTCGATTCCCTCCGTTCTATTCAGTTCAACCCGGGCCTTTCTATCTATTTAGTCGACTCATTTCCCTTATTTGATCTATCTCTTCCTCCATTCCCCCCCCCAACCTCCACAGACATGTTTTGCTCATTTAGATCCTTTTTCCTTCGTCCTCCTCGTTATCAGCATCATCAGGTCTGTCTTTGTGGTTGGAGTCATTGTCGTCACTATTAATGAGCATCATTTTCTCTTAGACGCACTACATTAATTATTGAAAAGTACGAGTTTATTTTATTTAGTAATTATTTGTTTCATGTACACTCCAAAGGGTATTATTTCTCTTTGCCTAAATGATACATTGATGAAATTTTGATGAAAACACCGCTACACAAAGGGCGGGTCGAAATTTACTTAATGCACCAAAGGCTCACTTTCATTATTTGATAGCACTACCGTGGGGTTACGCGGCAACTTGAAGCCCTGGCCCTCCGACAAAACCTGTAGAGAACAGCGTGTCCCAGTCCTTTCCGTACACTCTCGGACAACGCCGATAACTCGCCTTTATCCCGGAAGTTCATACAGAATGTACCAACACGTCCCAGAAAACAACCAGCCGGGGTTTGACACATCTGATCAGCGGTTCGGCAACTTGTGTGTTGTAAGGTACTTCCGCTACCAACCGGAGTGTGGGGGAGGGGGAAGATCGAGAAAGCGCCAGAGAAAGGCGATGAAGTCGTTGACGTGGCGCCAAATCGGCTTCCAGCGTTCGAGAAATAGACAAGTCGGCTCGCAGGCCGAGATGAGACCCCCATTAGATCCGCCGAGCTCTGCGCGACCACAGAAGGCTAATTGGTCCCGGATCAATCGTTGTGGCCAGCTCTAGCCGAGCCGTCACGCCTAGTAAGCGTTCCTTTGTGCGTAACGCCCGCACGTTGTCAACAAGTTAAACTGATCTCGACATTTCTGCGAACCCTTTGCCTTGTGCGTATGTCCGAGTTTGTGAGTATGTGCGTTCGTGCATGGCCGTGCGTGTGTGCATGCTCGTATGTGTTAGTGCCAAGCATGGCCCTGCACATGCGTACACCAGCTTGAGAATGTTTGTGTATACATAGCGTGAGGAGTATAACACGATTGCCGGTCGAAATCGAATGAAATCCTTGTGGCTGAGAGATGCATTAGTGGTGTGCGAAGAGCTATTTTTTCCCCATTGGATTAAGTCGAGCCGTGTGACAGCAGCATAAGCCGACATACACATACCGTTGATTTCTTTTCATCCTGTGTGAATAAGGATGAATATGATTAGGGGCATAACAAGTGGATTAGAAGGAAGACAAACCAGAGCGAACGGATGTGTGCGAATGAAGTGCGTAGCAACGACAGGAGTGGACAGGAATTGGGACAGATAGACCTGAAGACCGTGTGAGACGGGAAGGAGAGGACAGCGAGACAAACAGAGCGGGAGAGGAGTTAAGCCGCAAAGAGACCCTCTGCACGATCAAGCGACATCCAGCTTCGTCTAGACGTGACGACCCGGTCGATGGGCCGGTGGACTTGCCCATCTCGATAAGCTGAACCACAAACGTCACCGAAGTTAACCAGTTAACCAGTGTGCGCGCGCACCCACACACGCAAACATGCACCCACGCGTATGCACTGTCTTTCTTTCCCGTCCCCTGCCTTCTCTCTTCTGCCCCCTCCTCCCCCGCCCCTGCCTCCATTCTCTCCCCTTTCGGTCGGTCTCCACATTTCTCCCATTTGTATCTGCTTATCCGTACACAACAAAGTTCTACAGTTTTAATGAAAACTGCCCCAGAAGTTACAAGCGATGAAAAGATACCACTTGGATGACAGACTTTTTTAAAATAAAAAGGCAGGTATGAATGCAAACCCAGTTAATCCATACGCAAGGATGTATGGAGACTCGGTTCTGTCTGTCTGTCTGTCTGTCTGTCTGTCTGTCTGTCTGTCTGTCTGTCTGTCTGTCTGTCTGTCTGTCTGTCTGTCTCTAAACTGCAAATGGTGTATGAACAGCATGTAACAACGATCACACAGTCCACCCCTTATTTATTACTAACCTAACTCGGGTATGAAACAATAAGGCGGCGAAAGTGAATGTCCGTGCTTGAATTTACAAGCGTTCTTGTGCGTGTGCCTGCTAATAAACAGGTGACAGACGCTCAAGTATGATTTTAGTTCACAGGAAAACGCAAGCGATGCTAGCTTCAGGTGCCAGTGTTTGGTCCTGGTATACACTAAAGAAAAGGTTTTCGAACCTCCCAGCAAATATTTCCAGCTTATTACAAACGCGTCTGAGAGTCAGCCTCCTTTAAAGCAACCTGGATGTGGTATGTTTTAAAGATTTTGTCGCTGTTGCGCCCAGTGTCGGCCTTCAAGACCATTATGCTTGAGGAAATGGTAGCTGTCTTTACGAGTTTGCCATCGCCAAGAAGACTGTGAGTTTTTGCAGCGTTTTACCACCTGAGGAACGATTTAGACCCGTCTGAGAAGACCTTACTGTCTTGGAGGTCACAACATGTAGGCGTCTTGAAAAAAAAAGGATTTTCCTTCATTTGTTGATGCACGCACATACACCCTCGCATGCAAACACTTGCCCAAGCGCGTTGGATCTCGCGCGCATATACACATATGCGCATGCGCACACTCCAAAGAGGTTAGCAAAATGTCGCACGCACGCGCGGACATACATGCGCGAACGTATGCGTACTCATGCGCATATTCGCTCTCCGTTAAAGCTCCGTTTCGAAAGCGTTCAAGCAGTTTCTTCAAATATGCTAATTCGATACCTGCGTCTGTTATGCGGGGCTTACACCGCTCGATATAGAAGATGTCGGATATGGATATAGAAAGAGTCGGATATAGAAGCAGTTGGATATAGAAACAGTCGGATACAACGCAGTCTGATATAGCAACAGTCGGATATAGAAGAAGTCGGATAAAGAAGCAGTCGGACATAGAAACAGTGGGATACAAAGCATTCTGATATAGCAACAGTCTGATATAGAAGATGTCGAATATAGAAACAGTCTGATATAGAAGAAGTTGGATATAGAAGAAGTCGAATATAGAAACAGTCGGATATAGAAGAAGTCGGATATAGAAGAAGTCGGATATAGAAACAGTCGGATATAGAAACAGTCGGATATAGAAGAAGCTGGATATAGAAGAAGTCGAATATAGAAGAAGTCGAATATAGAAACAGTCGGATATAGAAGAAGTCGGATATAGAACAAGTCGGAAGAAACTACTCCATTCGTTTGCAAGCAAAACATAATTTTTTTTACAGCATTAAATATTTTTACAGACGCATGTGTGCACTAGAATCTCAGTGAGGAGAAGTATTTTTGGAGAGAAATTGTACTTAAAAATGAGACTAATTGTTCCGCGCGTACGGAGGAGTTTCGATTAGCTTTTACCACTGCTTTCATCCATCTTAGTTGAGTCTCGTCAACACTGCGTTATAAACAACACACACACACACCTACACGCGCGCGCACGCACGCACGTTTTTCTATCTCATTCGCATCATTTTAAACTTTTCTTCAAAACTTTTCTTACCAAATTATTATTTCAGATAGATATTGTGTTGCATTAAGTCATGTCACATTACATCACGTCACGTCAGGTCACGTCACTATGGCCTTATAAAAGCCAGAACTCCTCTGTGCTGATACAATATTTATTTTAACAGGACTTCGGTGTCAAAGAGTTTTCATCGGCATTTCACTCTATTAGCTTTTTTTCCCTCGCTCTTTCTGTTTCTTCACAGCCGCGGGACGAAAGGTGCCATAAATCACCAGTTAAACCTACACGTGCACAGCCAGCGTGGAACCTCGCGAGATTCAGCTCGAGCAACCGTTTATCTCCCAGCACAAAAACATTCTCAGCCATTTATCAATGTACCTCTATGAACGCATTGGCACTATCGCATCCAGGGCTCGCACCGCTATATCCCTAGCCTTATCACACAATTCTGTGCCGCGCTAGCTTTTACAGAGTATCACTGTCTGCAGTTGTAGTTTAAAAGAAATAAGTTGCCGTTTCTCTGTTGGACGAGATGGTTTCCAGAAGAAAACAAAACAAAATCAAGTGGGTGGGAGGAGAAGTTCCTCCTGTTTCGGGAATTCTTTCATGCTGCGTGCATGGCGTATATCACTGTCGTTTGAAACAGAGATCTGCGCAGTATCTTTGGGGTGCGAACTTCTTACCAATCGATTTCTGGAGAAGAGATTTTTTAAGTGAAAAGAAAATACGGAAGGCAGAACAAAAATCCAACTTACCCACATCCGCTTCGATGTTAGAAGACACCCAGAGAACAAGGAGAAGAAACTTCCAGTGCCGTATCCTAGTCATGTTGAGCGAAGACCAGACCAGACGGGAGGAGGAAATGAGCTCAAGGGAGAAGGAGAGAGTTTATGCACGACGCACAAACTTTGCTTGTTTACACGTTCCTTACAGACCTTCCCAAAGTTCTCCTACCCTCACGCGCGGGCGCGTGCCGAAGTTCTCTCAGCGATGCGTTTGCGTGCGGGCTTCTGCTACAAAGTGTCTGTAGAACAGGGGAGATCACTGCCGACAGCCACCTGCAAGCGAGGGAGGCCGTATTGGCTGCGACAGAGTCAGTCTGATAGGCGCGAGAGGCTGAGCGAAATTCGGTCCTCTGTCAGACCCCAGGGTGGTAGTCGTTTCTGATGGAGATTGCGCTGACGTCGACGTCGCGTGTCACGAGCGCGGGCAGCGCGACCGGCACCAGCTGAGGGTTGCAGCGTACACGCGCGCTCCCTTGTTTTAGTTCGGGAAGAAAGCGCTCGCCACGGAGATTGCCGAAGAAGTGGCGGTGCGCTGCCGGAAATTGCCGAAGCTGGATCTCATAAACTTGCTGGGAAGCGAGCTGGGTGGGTGGATGGGGGAGGGATGCAGGAGATGAGAATCGAACCCTCTCAGTAGTGATTTTGTTGGTGTGTTTATCTGTGTGTACTGCATGACAACAAAGTGGTATTTACTTGGGAAAACACTCGAAAGTAAGACGAGGTCTTCGTTCAACCGCGTTGAGTTTGGCCCTAATGACTATGGGCATCAAATTTACTCTGAGCGAAAACCCAAAGACAAACTGTAGCTGGTGAAATTTTTAATAGAAAAACTTCAAACAAACAAAATCTCTTTTTATTGTGAACATGGTACATTTCCTCTGCAGGCATCTGATTGGCGTATAACTTTCCCTGATCACAGGCTGTCGGAATGATTTATTTGATACTCGCAGGTTATCTCGTCGAAAAAAAGACGTTTCAAATGCAGTCTTCCCTCAGCTTCTTACTCACTATCACTCCCACCTCCTCATGCATCCACCCACCCTCTCAATTGCTCACTTGCTCGTTCGCTTACACTCACTCACTCACTCACTCACTCACTCACTCACTCACTCACTCACTCACTCACTCACTCACTCACTCACTCACTCACTCACTCACTCACTCACTACAATACAAAACGAGTCGCGCAACAAAAGCTTCAAAAATATCACAAAACAACGCACGTGCGCGCGTCGTTTACAAACAAGCAATCTCCGAGCTGAGTAATCAGATAATAGGCTGCCATTTCTGTCGCAGTATCGGATCCATCCCCATTCTTATCTGGCTTTTTTGTGCTGAAGAGTGATTTCCCTTGAGCCGTACACATTTTCCTCCTCAGCGAAAGATGATGTCTAAAGTTGTTTGACTTCTTGAGATCCGGAAACGAGATTGTTTTAACTTCGACGGTAATAACAGTGGAAGAACTATGACCAGTTATGACTGAACATCGAGTCTTCCAATTTTAGATGAAGTATGACGTTTTAATGATGTAGTCAAACACGAGAGAGAGAGAGAGAGAGAGAGAGAGAGAGAGAGAGAGAGAGGAAACGTGAACTGCAGTTAGAGACTTCCATCTAAACAGCAAGACAAAAATGTATGAGTCGGCGATTGTTTGGTTCCACACGATTGCCTTTTTAGCGCCTCTGTCTTCTTAAAGGCGCTTGGAACGACAGCCGAAAGTTTGTAAGTATTAAAACTTTCTTTCTAAATTAATTGCTACTTGGCTTTCTATGATTCACTTTTACAACAAACATTTAATGCTACAGTATGCCAATCTTTGTGTGTGTTTGTGCGTGTTATACAAATCCGGACCCCTGGACCGATCCACACCAAATTCGGCACGTGGGTTCCTTTTCACCCGCACATGGTCACAGGCCATATTTCGACCCTGTCCCTAAGCCTAAGCTAAAATGAAATAATAAATATGACGATGCTCAATAAGTCATGTACACAGCGATCAGCATGCAAGGGAGATCACCACACAGGAAGACGCCAGCCAAGGGTAGGGGTTAGGGGTGACGTGGAAATTACAGAAGGGGTAAGGGTAGGAGGGTTAAGAAAAGCTCGGGCAGCACTAGGTCCCCTGGCTAGTCACTTATATAAGTACTCACCTACACAAACAAGAAACGAAAACCAATCAGACCGGCTGTATTTTATAAAAGTGATGTGCTATAAATGTTTTCTAAGGCATTTAAATAAATACGAATAAAAAGACAGGCAAGTAAAGTGCATTTCACTAATCAGATATCGTATAAAGTTTATAGTTTAGGAGGGTGAGGTAAGAAGACAAAGAGTTGGCATTCAATCATAAAGAGAACTTTTCGCCATTACCTGTCGACAAATTACAAAATTCTGATGCTAGATGCCTGTGGTGCGTATGATAAAGCGGAGGCAAAATCATCGTATGACAGATCTTACAACCTTCAAGTGTACAATATCTTTGGGTACACAAGCAGCTGACCAACAAATCTTTCCCTCGTTGACAAGTTGCGCGCAAGTGGACCCACGTCTTCAATGAGACCCTCAACAGAAGGGGTATCCTGCAGACTCACTTTTACTGACACAAGTGGAGAGAGTTGAAGTTGCAAATTGCCTGCTGCCAATCTTAAAAAAAAAATCTCCCCGGCCGAAGCATCAGACTGGCAACACACGACAGAAACTCTTAATGCCATCCGCAAACGGGAGCTTAGCTACCTTCCTCAAACACTCCAGGCACGTGGAGAAAATTGATTCCAGCGGCGGGAGTCACCTGCACGCCTGTCCCGGGCGAAAGGCTAGCAGATTTCCAGTCAGCTTTGTTGACGTTATGTATCTTTGGAACCCTCGAAAATATGTTTTTCACTAAGCTCAAATCTGTAATATTATTCTACGTCATACACATATCACCTTGCCCACTAATCTTCCAGAAAAACTTGTTCGCCTATCCTGAACTCCTGTGACTGTTTTTCTCACAAGGGGATTACAAAAGTGCCCATTTCTTTAAACAAATGGCTGTGTCTAGTTTATTACATGATTATACTTCCTCAGTTCTGAGCAAGTAATCCCTTTCCGTTTGGACCCACATGTCTTCTGACATCGACGTTTTAGCTAGAGCACAGAGAAGGTCTTTTATATCCATAACGTCATCGTAGGATATGCCAACATCTAGGTTGTCAAGGTTACCAACCAATGGCACCAAATGAGGCTTGCATATTAATTAGATTTATCCGTGCATTAGATTGACGTTAACGTGATCTCTTTTGCGCAAAAGGAAGTGTGATCCCAGATTTAAACTTGGCGAAAAAAAAATGTTATTCGGTTGCTGGGTGACAGAGCTGGGGAATTAGAATGTTTTAAATGAACTAAACCCAACTGTCTCCATGAAAGAACGAGAAAAACAAAAGATAGACGGGCAGGCATGCCTGCAGAAATGCACGCCGTCACACCTTTACACACAGAAATGTTGCTGGCAAAATCGCACCGCTGCGTGCACTAAGTGGTACCAGACAATATCTGTGACATTAAAGACATTGTCTACTTCCTTGTCCGGTCCTCTTCCATTAGAAGCGTGCTCGCATGCGAGAGCTGAATATTTCAGCAGTCATGTCTGCAGCAATCTCGGCGCCCAGCACACGCGAGCTATAGTCGCTTTCTTGAAAATTATTTGGCAATTCCGCCAGCAATTTGTCCTTTTTCTGTTATGCTCGTGGCCGGCTGCTGGAAATGTACGTCTCACGCCCAGCCCTTTCATTTTGCGCATGCGCTGTTCCCGGGAAATTGCGAAGCGCCAGTTTGATGCCTTCATTACTCTCGTCGAGGCTAGCAGACGAAAAAGAAAACAGTAAACACAGCAATTCTTTGCCAAGACACGCCCGCCATTTTCCCTGCTCACCGGAATATAACTGCTTTTTTGCTGATGTAAAATTATTTTTCGATAAAAGACCGGATTCATCTCCCCACCCACACCCGCCCCTTTTTCGTACATAGATACCAGTCCAGGCTGATTTTAAACAGCTAAGAGTGCAGCTGCCTGGCTCTTCTGCTCAGAAGGATTTTAGACGTGATACAACCGACAGCTGTTTCCTCATCAACAATTAAATGCACCTATTACTCCTTGCTGACCAGTTATTCAGAAACACCTCTAGTTCGGATAGCCTAAGGAGATATTCGTGCATCTCGCCATTGCCATGAGAATGTCACGTCTAAGAAGAAAGGTCCTACGTGGAGCTATTTACAGAAAATAGCAACGCCACGGGTGTCCAGCGTAAATCGACTGCATCATAGCCATGCGTAAGTAAAACAAAATGTCTGCGACTGGACGTTAAGCAACGAAAACTCCAAATTATCCCTTCTCGCATCTGTCCTCGTTTTCCCTTTCCTTCGCTCTCTCTTTCAACCTCATTCTCCATCCTTGCATGTGGTCACGCGCTTCCATCTCCCTCTGTCGCTCATTTGTTCATGGTATGCATATGGCATCCTGCAGCCTTGGGCTTGAGTCGCTATTTCTTTCCCCCGGGCATTCATTTTCCTGGACCTGATCAAACGTCACAAACAATAGGCTTAAAAGGATGAAAGAAGACAACGCTGTTTATCTCACGAATGCATATCTGAATGGCCTCACATCAGACAAGCAAATTTAAATGGCAATTTTATTAGTGTCTTTCCCTACCTCCGCTCCCACAAAAATATCCAAATGCAAAACGCTAGAAATTTCACAGCTTTTCAAAGTGTTTTACAGTTAGTTTCAACATTAAAGTGAACAAAATGTTTTTATTTTAATTTTTAAAAACGTTTATTCTAACCTTGTATTCGAAGGCTGCAACTTGAGTGTACCATGAGGGACAGTATTCTAAGTGTGAGCCGACACATTACATCCGAAGCAGCAGACGGGAAAATCTGGAGAGGCGTAAGTTCTGACATCAAGTTCTGGATCCCACATACGGGTAACTCTAAGACTGTGTGACTACTTCAGCCTTGAAACCACGTGGAAAGTCAGAGAATGTGTGGTAGTTGAGGGAAACAGAGGCGTAGAGACCGTACACTCATACGATACACGGAAACAAATGTATCTAGCCGGAGGGTGTGGGGAATGATTCGCTTTTATGTCTCGAATACGACATCTCGCATTTTGTCATTCTTCAAGAGCAGACAATCAGGAACAAAAGGAGGAAAACTAAGTGAGTTCCTGTTCTTGTCCTTCTTGATGTCTGTGAACCAGTAATCAAATATTCATTGCGTTCCGACTGTGAGGGTGTGGGGAGGCCTGTCATCTTTCGAGGCTCCATCATTATCTCCCCTCTTCCTTCACCGTTTTCTTTCTCTCCTCTTTCTCTTCTTTAGTTTCTCTTCTATTCCTCCTCTCTCTTCCTCTTCTCGTTCTTCTCTTCTTGTCTTCTTTTCTCTTCCAGTCCCAACATTTTATTCTTTCTATTCTCTCTTCTGTTTTCATCTCTTCTGTTCCTTGATTTTTCTTATTCTGTAATTTTTTTCAAATTCACTCACTTAATACCCAGCAATCCAGAGGTGTCTGAGAGACCTGGTGGCGCTGCACTCCTGTCAACTTCCCGCACCGGAAGTCTAGCACATCCCAATCGGATTGCAAACTCCTTTCCCTGTTGCAAAGTTTGTCCAGATCTCCCGACAGTCTCTCGACGCCAGCGCCCAGCAAATCCTCCATCACTCGTCCTTCTCTCCTGAAGTATTGACACAGACGTCACGGGCGAGTGTTACCGCCATCTTGGGTTTCACATATCGTTTGCAGCGCCATCGTGTAAATGACAGAATGGCAACACTCAAACATCACTAATTATTAAGAACGTACGGTGTACAGTTTTTCACTATTCGGCTAGAAACGAATATTTGATCTTTAGCGAGACCAAGTACGAATGAGAACACTACATTTAAAAACTCGAGAGTACTTCTAACCGTTCAAAATAGTTTACATGTCATTTTTATGATATACTAGCTATTATCACAAATACAATTACTGATTACAAGTATTTCAACTTCCGGTTGAGTCTAACTTTCGTGTCTGAATAATTTGGCTCCAGTATCGTGCAATCCCAGTACAAGTACATGTTGAAATATTTGAATTTTATCGACTGGAATTGTTTTCGAATACAAATATTTTATGTTTGTCATTATTCCGCTGAATATAAATTGAAGCAAATATTCGGTAGGGCTCTACTAATCATCGCAATACATTTCTGACTCCAGCACTGACCTGCGATTCACACCACCGTGATACCCAAACTAACCCCCACCCCACCCCACCCCCGCCATCCTGTCATTTCTACGATTTGCCTTGGACCTTACATGCTGTGACATTAAAAATTTCATGGGAGGGGAATTCCTTCACAGCAGATTACAACCGTCTTTTTGATTGCATAGATTAGAAGCAGTCTCCATCCATTGACTTTTTTATACTAGTTCTCCACTCTTCTGACCTTTCTTAATGCAGAAGAGCATCCACATGTCTAGTGAAGGAGCGACAACAATTGAAAAAGTATCTACGAGATTTTTTTTTCTCTGATATAATTCTCGGGTATCTAAGTGCATGCAGAATTCTGTTCTAGGTAAAGTGAATTTTTCAATGACATTTATATGCTCGACTGAATGAGAGTTTCTAGCTATTAATCTACTGCTAGACAGGTCTCTCTCTCTCTCTCTCTCTCACACACACACACATTCTTTTACCCAGCCAAAGGGAAGAAAACTTCTTTAATTCTAGCACAACAGTGCAACGACCTGACCTGGAAATTGATCAAAGACTGTCGCTTTTTAAGCATTGTTTGTCAGTTGTTGACAACAGCCGTTAGTTGAAGCACACAGTTATCGATCAGCTAAGAAAGAAAAGGGCCCATGACTGCACTTCGTAGAACAGAACAATAGGCTGACCACGAGAACACGATAATAAGTTCTTAGTAAATATTTGTGTACAACAGCGAGGTGACCGAAGGTTAAAAGGGTCCGGAAATCTAAAATTGTTTCTTTTTTCAACCCCACCTTTAAAAAAAAAAGAGCCAGGTTTTCGATCGATTAGAAGTTTTTAAAAAAATGCTCTTTAAAGTTTGCTGAGCTTTACTGTCGATAGGGAGTCATAATTACAATTTCTAAATTTTTTTATACGTTGTGTACAATTTGTTAGAGACGATATTATTAGTATTGCGATTTGGTATATGCCGTGCGTATTTAGGTTCTTTTAACTGCGTAAATAATACGATATAATTGAAAGTATATGTTTACCCACTTTCCGCCTACTCTCTCTCTCTCTCCTTTTCACTTACCTGCACGTAGGTAGGCTCGCGCATACTGACATAAGCCCCCCCCCCCACTCCACCAATCACGGAACCCACAATTTTCTCTTTTCTTTCAGAGACATTCAGTATTTCTCGGCAGCTATCCGAACAGCCTCCGACTTCTGAGGTGCGATTTATCTGTCCCCGTCGGGGGGGCCGTCCTCCGTGGCGAACCTGCTCCCATCTTCCACACTAGGTCCCCACTCGCGCTCTCGACAGCTACTCCCAGTCGCTCCCGTAGTTTAAAAGTCCAGGACGACAGCAAGACAATTGGCGGAAATTGCTTCATGCTCCAATAACCAAGCCTTGTCTTGGGAATATTACTTACAGCCCCCCCCCCCCTTCTTTGGACCAGTCAGAGTTCGGGAAGCGGTCAGCCAAGGGACATAACCCGCTAGCTAAGTGTGAGATTAATTATCCCGGTCTTTGAAAATAAATGGGCAAAATCGCCTTGCGGTTCGTCGGGCGGGGGGAGGGGGAGGGGTCGGGGTGGGGAGGGATTTTAAGTATAGCGCGGCGGATAACGGGGCGAAGTGAGACGCCTGTTCTTCTCGCTGTCGTTGTCGTGTAAGGGTGGTTGACGCCTACGAGGAAGGCCTTTGTGTCTGTTGTGTCGGTCGTGAAGTTCTCCATCTTGGGCTGGTTCAGGCAAAGAAGCGACTCTAGAAACCTCTGCTGAAGGTGAAGGTCACGTGGCTTGTCGGTTTCTGATACATATACTGACATTCCAGCTCCATTTAAACTTCTAACACCAGTGAGTTTCAGATAAAGCCTAACCACCTGATTACAATGATCCGCTGCAGCTAAGCCGAAGTCACGTCGAAAAGGTCTTTACAAAATTCTCTTGTTTACCTTTTCTCAACAGTTTAAATGTTTACTTGTTATGTTAAGTACATAACAAGTAAACATTTAAACTGTTGAGAAAAGGTAAACAAGAGAATTTTGTAAAGACCTTTTCGACGTGACTTTGTCTACTTTTAAACAACAAATAAGACGCAAATTATTATCTAGCTGCTATTATCACAATCTACAGATTCCTTAAAAACGGTACCACTTTTAATCCTAAATCCTAATTTAAGTCTCTCTTTCTCTCCCTCCCTCTCAACCTTGTTTCATGCTCCAATAAGCAACCCTTGTCTTAGGTATATTACTTATTATGTATGATATTATTAGGTAATATATATATATATAGCTCCCCACTTCTTTGGGCCAATCAGAGCAGGAAGCGGTCCGCCAAGGGACATAACGCTTGAGAGAGTGAGAGACGGACAGACGGACACATAGAGAATGGAGGGACGAGGGTACAGTATGAAGCTATACGTGTCTGCGTCTGACTCCATTGCTAAAATAGTCGAGTTTTTTCTTAAACTTAAAATTGTGACCTTTTCAAAACATAACGTTGGTCTCATGTGAAGAGTTTAGAATCACTGTGACTGAGTTCTTGACATTTAACGGTGGTAAGTCGATCTTCCCGGGTGATAAAAATGTATTCATCAAAATACGCCAAAACACGGGAAGCTACTTAAGGGCTTCATCGTTCAGATTTTTAATTGATATAGATATTGACTGCAATAACAGAACTTAAAAATAATGTCTTTGGGCTGTCTATCTACGCAGTTTTTCGTCTTGCTGCTGTTCATTTTGTCCTGGGCTGGTTTGCATGAGCATTCTTATCCCCTGTTCATACGTAAAGGTAGACGTAAAATATACCTGGTGAACTGGCCTTATGACTGCTCTTGTGACTGGAAAAGCAGCTGCGAACGCTGTTGCAAGCCAGCACTGGGATACTGAATAGCTTTTTTTTACAAAGACCTTAACGGTAGAGAGCTTCTTTTTCGATTATGTCTACGAAAATCTAATCACACAAAGCTTTGGACAGAATTTACGGCTACAGTATTTATTCGTGAGATTGCACGTAGTCATTACTTTTATAGCTCTTTGTTCGAAGCAAAAACAAACGAAACGTGCAGCTTGCACAACGTTTACTGGCGACATAAATGAAAGGAACCCGACGAAATCTTTGTTGCTGTTAGCAATATACCTGCCCATGTTCCTTTCGTGTCACTGACGCAACACTCTTTGCATTGTTTTCACTCCGGAAGTAGCAGACCGTGAACATTGCACATAACGCCGTTCCGTGGCTGTTTTACGAGCGCACAGGCGAGGGACAATCACAAAGTTGCAAGGTGCCGTTAATCTTGTAACGTTGTCTAGCGGCACATGAAAGCGCAGTTACAATCTGTTACTGTTTGCCATATTCGATCGCATCAAAAGTCGTGAAATCGCGAATGGATAGAACTGGGGGGGGGGAGTCTTTTAATTTTTTACTCATTCAACGACGTTCACTGATCCAAAGGAGAAACGTGAGGATGCGGTGGGGGGAAGGTGGCTGTGGTATTACAGGGTTGCGTTTGGAATAGGCTGCCACGCGCTGCGCAGCTAGTCTGCGCACAGTGTGCACGTGGCGTTAGGGTGTTGGTGGGAGTTTCATGTCTCATCTCTGATTTCCCTTTATTCATTACACGAAAGGGAGGGAATATGAAACCAGGGACCAGTTGTCACGCTCTGTGATCTTGTAAGACCATGACAAAAGCCAAGTGTTTCAGCTGGAGAATCGCAAGTGAAGCTAGATCGTGATGCCAGAAACCCTTTGGTTGAGTGCAGACGTTCTGATGTCACAGCCTAGCTTCCCCGGAAGTCCTCGTATCTGCAAAACTCGGCTGAGGCAATGGGAGCGAGAGAGGACAGAGACACGAACACATAAATGGAGTAAAAATCTGACAAGACATCTGCCATCGTTTGGCAGATTGCAGTAAGTCCGCTGAACCAAGTTCATTATGAAAAAAACGCGTTTTGGTGTTCATGCCTTTAACTCATCTGAAACTGCAGGATTTTTAAACTAGTTAAAGTTTATGCTACCCAGTCCGAAAACCAGGTAAAGGACGACTTCAATAAATGTACTTGCGTTGATCTTTCTGCATTTTCCCTAATGTTTTATTAATCGCACTGTTAGAATATGCCTGAAAAAAAACAACTCCAATAATTAGACTCTAGCTCTGTTAAAATTGTTTAATCTGATCCTGATTGCTTTCCTTGTCTCGTCTTCATTTTTTCCTAGATTTACACTTTTGTTAATTACTGCTTTCTCCTTGCTGTCTGCTGAAAAGCATGTCGAAAGAAGGCAGTAATTTATGTCACATGTCACCCTAGGCTATTACCTGTCACTCCTAGGTAAGCCTTTTAGCTCCTCCCTTTGTAAGCTAGCAGGGGAGAGATACGTCATCACCAGGTTAATCGCTCCACCCACAATCGACACCTGGGTGTACGGGCATTGGCCAGGTTAATCATTCTGCTCTCCCTAGTCTGGCTAGAACCGGTTTACTTGGGGGTAGTGCGTCAGAACGCTTACTACATAAGGAGGAAAAATTGTGAGATCGAGGAGGGAGGAGAGAGCGAGACACACAGGGAAGAACAGAGGGTCACATACAGAGAGGGACGTGCACCTAGGAAGAGACCCAGTGAAGCGACCACGTGCTAGCCTACGGACCTCAGTCGCCATCTTGCCAAAAGGAAGACTCCAGCTCTCTTGCAGTTACGAGTGTAATCTGCTGACCGCCTCGACGGACTGAGACGGAAAAAGACCACTGGACATGCCTTATAAGTAAGGTCTGCTCTTACCTTAAACTTATCTTAGAGTCGGGGACTCGCGTTGATGTAAGATAAGTGTTTTTATCCTGCCGGAGACAGGAGATGTCATAGCTAGTGATTGGGCAAGTGTGCCAGTAGACGGGACTGAGTGTAGCGTGGCTGAAGCAGTGGCGTAGCTTATTTTTGTGGGTCGCTGAATAGCTGTAGTGTCGGTAGCGACAAGATTGGGTGCTGGGTCATCAGTCACGTGTCGCATTGGTGTATTGCAGTAAAGCTGTTGGTACGGTAGTGACCAGAGTTGGTGCTCTGTAACGGTCGCTTCTGGTATCTGTGTACTGCGGTAAAAGTAGTGTTTCAATAGTGACAAGAGTCGGTGCTCTTTGGTGGTCACTTATTGATTCAGT
>SMGT01010714.1:227343-274396 GCA_004794575.1 Lanistes nyassanus | reverse complement strand
TAGCTTCCCCGGAAGTCCTCGTATCTGCAAAACTCGGCTGAGGCAATGGGAGCGAGAGAGGACAGAGACACGAACACATAAATGGAGTAAAAATCTGACAAGACATCTGCCATCGTTTGGCAGATTGCAGTAAGTCCGCTGAACCAAGTTCATTATGAAAAAAAACGCGTTTTGGTGTTCATGCCTTTAACTCATCTGAAACTGCAGGATTTTTAAACTAGTTAAAGTTTATGCTACCCAGTCCGAAAACCAGGTAAAGGACGACTTCAATAAATGTACTTGCGTTGATCTTTCTGCATTTTCCCTAATGTTTTATTAATCGCACTGTTAGAATATGCCTGAAAAAAAAAACAACTCCAATAATTAGACTCTAGCTCTGTTAAAATTGTCTCGTCTTCATTTTTTCCTAGATTTACACTTTTGTTAATTACTGCTTTCTCCTTGCTGTCTGCTGAAAAGCATGGCGAAAGAAGGCAGAAAACAATGTCCAGTAATTTATCGAAAACGCAGGTGTTGAATGACTACTGCTCACCTGCTAGCTGTATCATAAGATAAACATAGGCTTATTGTTTCAGTGTCTCACAATCTACTAAAGCAGAACACTATTTTTGATCAGAAAATAGAGCTTTGTGCGTGGTGGTAGGAATAACTCATTTTTCACCGAAAGTGGACTTCTGCTAAATGACGACAGAAAAATATATATAATTATGGACAGGAATGGGACACGGAGGAGGGTGGGGGGAGAAAGCAGAAATGAACTTTATTTATTTAAAAAAAACAGGGGAAGGAAAACAGATCAAATGATTTATTATGCAAATTAATCTGAGGACTTCTTTAGCTGATACCTTAGGAAGTTTCTAATTCCCACCCCCACCCCCACCTCTATCGGAGGCATTTCACAAGAGGGCTACTGACTGTTAAAAAAAGAACCTATAACACGCATTGGACGTTGTGATCAACCAACTGTTAAAACTGATATTCAGGATGTTAATTTCCATAGCCTCAAAGCAAGATATATTATGATGTCTATCATTGATACCGAGAAGATGTCATATCAAACTTTCTATTAGCACATATTTCACAATTCAACATTACCCTGTTATAGACAGATCGATCACAAATAAGCGGGCAAGATATAACTTTGACCCCTTATGACAGTTACAAAACCACAGCATGACATACAATATACAGTTAATTGCCTCACCTTACACATGGGACTTTTTATTTTTTCACAAAAATGCAGAACTCGGAAATAAAGTGGGTTTGCGCATGTCAATACACATAACGAGAACAAAACATTTCACGCAACACGATCCCGACATGCTTCATTTATCACGTGATACCATCGCGACGTGTGCCCAACGATGTCTGGCTGCCGGGTATGCTAATCACATGACACCGTCCGCAATGGCCTGAGTGAGTCAGCCAACGACTGACCTTGATGAAGTCCAGAAAGTTCCCTTTCTTCCGCCTCTCTCCCAAATTAATTCTGACAGATGGGGGGTGGGGATGGGGAGAACTGATGGTGCGGAGGTACCCTCACCTTGGGTGACTGCCGCAAGAAGCATCACAGCCAGAATTTGGACACGAGTAGCAATGTCAAGGTCGCTGCCTCATAGCTACGTGACGCGAAATGCATTACCGGGGTGGAGAAAGGGGTGGGGGTGGGTGGACGGCAAGAGCCGGAGCAGCAAGCAGTGGGATGAATCAACATGCGTCATAATTAGAAGGGGGAGCCAGGAAAGCGTGGGAGGGGTGGGGACAAGGACAAACACAAGCAGACACAAAGAAAAAAAGCAATTTTTTAAACTGAATATATCCCGGACAACCTGTCTTCAACGCCCTTTAAGTTTACACAGATTAAATCACCCACTTAGGCACACGCGAAGCTAAGTAAATAGGCAACAATCCTACTTTGTTTAAGACGGTTTGTTTGTTTATTTACTTTCTTTTCCGCTGAATCAGATGCTAAAGGTTATATTACGGCTAACAACCAGCCAGAACCGGAAATTTATGATTTTTTATATTTCCAGAGGCCATGGGCCACCTGGCTACTGTAAACTTCCATACCTGCTTGGTATACATACATATAACGTTATTGGGTTTTGTCTTCTTAGTTAACTGTCCACTTCAGTTGGTCTTCGAGATTAGAATAAACAGATTAAAATCCCGGAAGAGTCAGTGTGCTGCTTGTTTAGCGTTATAAGATTCTGCCATTTTAAAATTTGTTTTTAAACCAGTAATATACTAATAAATAACAACGCTTTTAGCAACTGTACATATGGCAGATGCATTACAAAAACTAACCTGTTATTAAGATTGATATCTGATCTATGACATAGGGCAGTTGGAAATAAAGATATCTCTCTTGTCCGACATAATTGGGTCTGCCGGAGTACCAACAGATTTAGAAAAAAAACGGAGTTTAAAAAATATTAAAAGAATTATAAAAGTTTTAGAAAATCATTCCGGTAACGCGATTTTCGTGAGGAGAAAAAATCGGAGCTGGTCAGACCAGCGTAACCCATGGAAACGAAGCGTCCTGCTGCTGCTTAGATGACATAATGTCTGTAGTTCGTGATATTTTTTATACATTTCATCACACGCATTTCTTGCATTTCATTTGGGTTATTAATGCACGGCGTGACTAGGCTCTCTCTCCCTGTCTCCAGAAGACAAAGAAAGTCCTGGCTGCTTCACCCTGTCCTGCACGTCCCATCCAGATCGAACCATCCCACCCACTCACACTCCTCCGCCCCCCTTAAAATCATCAGAGACAAAGGGCGTCCGTCCATGTCAAAGGTCATGATCTGCCGTGGAAGGTCAACGGATTGGGGACTCTGACTGAAGGAATGAAACCGAGGCGTCATCTGCATCCGGGTGTGAAGTCAGCCTGCCTTTTTATATTGTTTCTGTTGCTACTCAATCAATAATTCAGGCAAACGACTGGGCGCCATTGTATTCCTCCAAATCACACACGCAGACTACCGTACAGCCAGGCATTTAGCACTGCTATAAGCTCCCGGATGTCCCCGGTCTCTTTCACGCAATCAGGAACTCGTTTTAAAAATTGTCTGCGGGGTGCATCAATTTTAACATTTTTGCGGTTTATTTTGGTAAGTCTTTCCAGGCCAGATAGTTGAACATGTGGGCACATGACAAGGCAAAAGGGGAAAATTATGCGAATTTTCATGAACTCAATCTTTTGTTTATTTCAGAACAAGCTTTAACCTAGTATATTTCCCTTCCTCTAATTTTTTTTTAAATGAAGAACTGCTCGGAAAATTTTACTACAGCTGCAGGTCTCCCGAAGCGCTATGGTAGCTTTCTACCAATGTGGTGGATTTTGCTTTCTTTTAAATTGTGAGTAGACCTATATCCTGACAAACGTTTATTGAAAAGATTGTCATTTTTAGGGCATTAGTTCACAGCGACAGATTCTTTGCGATTAGCTAGGAAGAAAGGAAGAAAAATAATGCAGAACATTTACGAACTCTATTTGTGTTATATAACATATAATATATAATTTTGAATGTACATGTCCCCTTTTTGTCCGATAGGATTAATAATGGATATCACGGACTTTCATATAAGTTCCTTTGCTAATAATTTTGTTTAATGGTTAAATTTCTGTTTAAGCCTGAGTGTGGGCCGGCAAGGTCAAGCTGACATATGTCAGAAGGATGTTTACACTTCCTAGCCCAGCTAGAGTAAAACCATCAGCAGGTGTCCAACTGAGAGCCTGAGACCTTCCTGGGTGGAGATGGTAGCTACAGATCGTATGAATGCATATGGTTGACGTAATGTTAGGGCAAGGGAAGGCGCTCATTTGACTCAATTGCTCTCGGGTAGAAAGAGGTTTCGTCAGATGGGAAGTGGCTATAGATGTTAAAGCCAGTTAAATTTCGGAGCTCCAAGAGTAGATACTGGGCAGGGAACTGTGTCACAATATCCTCTCTAGGCGATGACCTTAACGACTTTGATAGCCTTTGCCTTTGACAGCATTCAAAGTGAACTGCTCCTGGGATTATGATAGGTCCTAGACCCCTTGGTCAGAGACTCATCAAGGTCAGCACCCCAGATGCCAGAACTAGAGCTTGACATGTTGCTTGAGACAAGTTAACGTGCTGCCACACTGCATGGGACTGCTGTCGCTACTCACACTTCAGTCCCACCCAGTCACATTATACTGACAACGGGCCAACCAGTCCTAGTGCTGTTTCCTATAGTGCCAGGCGTCTGTCAAGGCAGCTACAATACTGCTTATTTTCAAGTCTTAGATACGACTCGACCAGGCAGACAACCACCAACCTTCCGCCTCGGACGGCTTAACCGCTAGACTACCACGCGTTCAGGGTTTGGTGTGAGAAACAGAGATCAGGTCCAAGAACAGATCCTAGCTGATTGAACCTGTGTACCGAAGGCGTTCAGAGGTTAGTCAAGGAACCTGGAATGTGGCATTGTGTTGAGCCTGTGTACCGAACGAGTTCAGAGGTTAGTCAAGGAACTTGGAATGTCGCAGTGTGTTGAGCCTGTGTACCGAAGGAGTTCAGAGGTTAGTCAAGGAACCTGGAATGTCGCATTGTGTTAGTTGTGTGATTTCAAGTAAACGCCGGCATATCCTCTGTGTTCCAGCTTCGGCGAGGACACGCGTGAAGAGCTCGATAACGGAAAGTCTGTATATGCTTTCACAGAAGACCTGACGAGGAAAGCTCACGTCACGTCATCAGTGGACGAGCAGCGAGGGCCCTTCTTAGGTTCTGACTGTTGTGCGAACTGTACCGACTGTATGACGTCGTGTTGCGCTTTTTTTCTGGAAGCGATCGCTTTTTGTACACAGTGGTTGTTGGGCAAGGTATGAGTGCGTCTTATTGTTTGGCGTTTGTAACCAGCGGGTGATGGTAGAAAGATTGTAAGATAGTTGATGTGTAGACCTAACTTAAATCGACCCGTAAAAAGCCGTTAGTGTCCCGTTGACAGGCATAAATCTCACTCATTTATGTAAATAATAGGCATCTTTCACTGTCTTATTGAGTTAAGTGATTCTTTGGGGAACTACAGACGGATGGAGGCTCGAGTCATATAAATGCGGGGACATATAAGTAATAGGTCCCAATGTTTATTCCGGCTACGAATTGTCGTCCTCCTAATGTCGTCCTAATGTCGTGTGAGAGCAAGCACGTAAGTCGACACGTCAGGAGTAGTAAAAATATCTTCGAGTAGTACGACAATATACAGACATAATCACAAGAAACCCACAGGTACAGTAACGAAAACGTAGCTATATTTTCTTGGACTACATGACACATTTGCTCTGTATTACTCACTCAGCGGTTTCCAAGTTATTGCCTCAGGCAGATTTTGACTTTCAGGACCTCGATGTATGCCAGAGGTAGATCACAGAGCTGCCAGGGTTAAGCTGGAAATCAAGAGAGAAGTGCTTCGATGCGAAAGTAGACCAAGGGCTAACTAGCGCAGTAAGAAAGAACATGTTTAGAGATTTCAGAATCTGTGAGTGAAGACAGAATATACAGGAAAAGACGGCACGATGGCTTTGACGAGATGTAGGTTTTCCGCTGTTGATCGCTAGGTTCATACTTTGAAAACTTTTAAAGCTCGCTTCCAGAGAATTGTGATTTTAAGGCAAGCAGACGGTATGAACACCTGCGTACACGGAGAATTAATAGACAGGAAGAGGACTGGCAGTCGTGTTGTGGAAGCAAGAAGCGTATAGATATAATAAATGCACAGTCCCGCACGTGGTAGCTCTGTGAATGTCTATGCTTGCGTGCGTTCGCGTGCACGATTGGATGAAGGTGCCGGAGGTGCCGTCAGCGTGCGTGCGTGCGTGCGTTCGCTCGTGCTTAATACCCAGGAGGCTGCGTCCGAATATGAGCCTTTAGCATGCTTCACTTTCTTTCTTTTTCTTTCTTTCCTTCCTTTTTTCTTTCTCACCTTCTTTCTTTCTTCCCCACTTGTCTTTCTTCCAATCCCTCCTTCCTTCCCTTTCTCACAGTGCTCTTTCGCACGCAACTCCTGCACATACTCATACCGAGAGAAATGCCGACGGACAAGGAGATTGAGGAAAAGAACGACACAATATATACCCAGCCCAGCTTTCCATTGGCTCCGTGTCCTCAGCCAGACAGTACTATATCCTTCCCAGACTCACTTCAGCTGCCATTGTCTCAAGGTTAACGCTGCTTGTCCCCGCCTTCTCCACGTCAGTCACACGGGCCATCGTGTCACTCAGATTCGAGGCCTGCAGCACACACCCACTCTTTCTCCACTCAAACATCTTGTGCACATCTCACCTCGATTCCTTAGAATGAAAGCAATTTTGGAAACTTCACGAGCACTGTGGAAGTTTCGAGCTGGCATCATGTGTGGATGGGCGTCAGACACCCTGGCAAGTTCTACAATATTGCACTGTGGCAAGTTCTACAATATTGCACTGTGGCAAGTTCTACAATATTGCACTGTGGCAAGTTCTACAATATTGCACTGTGGCAAGTTCTACAATACTGCACTGTGGCAAGTTCTACAATATTGCACTGTGGCAAGTTCTACAATATTGCACTGTGGCAAGTTCTACAATATTGCACTGTGCAGCAGTACTTTCTTGCTGGGCCAAATTTCCAAAACGCATTAGAATTTTCCAGACAGCCTGAATATGTTTTTAAAATTTCTAAAACCTTTAACACAGCAGAAATGTGTGGAATATGATGGAGTTTCCAACACTTGAAGGAACATAGCACATATTATAACTGTCCACCCACCCTCCCCCACCCCCCTAGCGCGCGCACACCTACATATCGGCAACACGCACGTCACCAAGCAGTCAGCAGACGGATTAATGCGGAAGGCTACAAGTGTCGCCGCTAGAGAGTAGCAGCAAGCTTCGTAGCTAACAGCTAACCCTAACCCACACCCGGGTGCACTTCGCTGCAAGACAGGGGGGTGCGTGCCAAAGACATAAAATCGGAAATGTCCGCACGTGGCTCGAGTTGTCATTCTCACACAATCTGTATTGAGGTCATCTAAACGAAATATTCCGCATGACGCGATTGTATTGTATACAATACAACTTTGAAAAAGTATATTGCTTTAATTACAAAATACATTAACGCATGAACTGATGTTGAAAAAAATGTGAATGGATCTGAAGGCGTACACCTCCTGTGATCGGAAATGTGCACATCGACATCAAAACCTGTGTGCTTACTTTTGATCTCAAGGGAGGGCCTGGCTAGCTCTGCAGGCAGACCTGCGGACTATTATAGCGTGTGAAACGCTGCTGGTTAAAATCCACAAGTGGTCAAGGATTATACGTTGTGCATAGTCCATTCAGCCATCTCCCCGCACATTAAACTGACTGCCCCCAGTGGCCATCTTACTGCAGCTATCATTGTCCCTCTAAAATTACCTCCTACCTCCTTTGATCTCGAACTCAGAGTCAGATCGTGCGCAGGGGAGAGCAGGGAGTGGGGGGGGGGGGCAACGAAAACTTTAATAACTTCTGGCACTTGATTTATATTGCAGACCACCTTCCTCCACATCGGTGTCCCCTCTAGACACTTTGCAAATGCAGATAACACGCAAAGATCAACGAACCGCAGATTGTCGCTAAGGACACAGGGCCTCGACAGGCCCCTACCATGCTGGGTGGGGAAGGGGGTTGAGACGAAGGGAGATATCGCGCTTGTGGTGGAGACTTTTAAGTGTATGGACTATTGGCCTGTTCAAAATAAACAGACCTATTTAATTCACACTCTGAGCATATTTTAACACAATCAGACAATAGAATTATCAACCAAGAAACAAAGACAGGCCAACTTTTCCGGTTCGGAAAGATATTGCTCTAATCAAAATATATCACGAAAATAAAAAATTACAGAGCCAATTCCAGCCAAAAATTTCAAACACAACAAAAAAGTCTCACAGGCTGAACAAACCAGGGGCGTAAATTCTGTGTGTGTGTGTGTGTGTGCCTGAATCTGTACTTGTGTTCCATCCACTGCTGCCTAAACAATGGGGAAGCCGCTCCTTGCATAAAACTTGCTCTGTTGCCTGTTTGCGCCTTCCGATTTTCATCCGAAAATTAATGTACTCGAGGATGGAGAGCACAGCGTCTTGGTAACACGACGAACTGCCCTGGCCGCAGCTATATGCACAAGAAACGTGCCATGAATCGTGATTTGAAAACTGCCCGTCGCGTAAAATCTCTGCGCTGCTAATGCCTTTCAAATGTGTAGTAAGCGGTCCCTTTCGTTTGCATCCGCATTCCAAATCGGGTTTAAACAAAAAACAAAAAACAAAAAAAAAACTTTGACGATAACGGCTTATGTCGTTTGTTCTGAATCAAAACGTTGACGTGGTTCATCATCACTGCAATTAGCAGTCGGACCAAACTGTTTTCTGTACACTAGTGGAGTATGCTGTTGAAAACGTCGCTGGTGAAGGTCGTGTGTGTGTGTGTGCGCGCGGCCATTTTGCTTTGTTTAAGCTTCCTGCTAAGAGACTTTTTAGCGACACTCGGCGAAAAGACTACCTAAAGATTAGCAAAATGTCGATGCAGTTCTGTGGACTGCACACTACAGCTGTGAGAGAGAAGGGCTCTTCTTAATCTGAAAATCCCTTTCCTGGGTATCGTACAATGTATAAGCATACATATAAATAAATTATATTAAATATTGGTATAAATCAGTAACACATGAAAATTTCTACAAATTCATTGATTTATCGTTATCGTTTATCTTTATCCTCCTATCGACCGTGCACGACCAGCGTTCTTGTCAGCTAAGTGATTTTTTATTTATCTGTTTGTATCTGTTTTTGCCGTCCCCAAAAAAGGAGTCATACACTGAAACGTCGACTTCCTGTTTACGTCTCGCTTGGCCAAGTTCTCTTTGTTGTACCATAATTTATAATTTATACTGCATCAATGTTAGCAAACCGCTTTAGACTGCAACTTATTTGTATAAAAAAAGACTTTAGTGCTCTAGTAGTTTCTCCTAAATAGCTATGCCTATTGTTTTGCCTCTTTTGTTTTGCAGACAAACCAGCCGACCTTGATATTCTCCCTCCTGAACGATAAAACAAGTCTGATAATCAGATTTTTTTTATAAAAAGGCCTGGTAATACGGTAAATGTACTTCTCGCTGTGTACAAATTTTGGAAAGTGGTTATCTTATAGAATTCGTTTCTCAAACTTCAACAATTTTTTTTTTACAAATTAAATTTGGTTAATTTCTAGAATTCGTGACAAGAAGTCCTTTGGTGTCCTGTGTGATATCAGTTTCAGTGGATTAGAGTCAAATTTACTTTCCATACCGCTCATGAAATCATGCTGTGAAATATTTTCTACAGATTCCAAGTTGAAACTATATCAGACGGCAGGGAAACTCTCACCTTAATGTCATATAAAGGTTCTTTCGAATGGATAAAGTCTGCATACGAATTACTTATATCGGCTGGAAAATACTAGTGTAAACGTGATCCTTTAATCACCTATTCCGTTTCTACATTCGATAACATTAATTTCACTGTGCAGGGATTTATAAATGTAAGAATATTGCTTAGGCATTGTTTTGCACTATTCCTTGCAAGTGACGAAATATAGCATGAAAATTGGAGAATGGGATTCAGCTAAACAAAACTTCAACCTGCATAATTATAAAACAAGCTTTGGCTGGGAGGTCAGTAGCGAAGCTAGACGGTGGTGTCAGAGTTCCTGCATCAAGTCACATACAGCTAGCGAATAAATAAATATGCATAAAAAACAATTTGTCAGAAGTGGGATTCGAACCCACGCCTGGAGAACCAGACTGCGACCTGAACGCAGCGCCTTGGACCGCTCGGCCATCCTGACAGATGCCAAACGCGTATTATGTTGCCTTCTTATTTCTCCACATACTCTTGTCACTATAATTAGGTCTGAGCTAAACCAGATGTGCATTCGAGGCGTGTAACAGCGTTTGCCTGCCGGCGCCCCTCTACCATTTTCCGCATGTGTTCGCCTAGCAAAACAGACGCTTATTTCCAACAGCCAAGCTGCACAGTCTATTTCATAACATTTTTCCGACAATGCACCTGCAGGTGCTTAGTTTATGGGTTTAAAAAAATAATTAAACCTTTCTTCACTTACTTTTTTTTAAAATGTGGCTTTCCAAATCAGTGGGTTTGGTTGTCTGGGGGGTCGTACCGGCTTTGCACTCGTAAAAGTGTGTGAAACAGTACATCAATATCCATTTTCACCATGAGCGTGGGTCGCCCCTTTACGTAATTGCCTATTATATTTTTGCGCTGAGAATAATGAACCACGAGCCTGAATATTACGACTGCCTTCCTGAAAAGAATAACGGACATGAACTCTTATACTGCTGACCCCTAAAGCTCGGTTTTATGAACGATGCCATGTGTACTTAATTGTCTCTTCTTTAAAAAAAATTAATAAAAACCTATAATTTCCGTACGGCCGGCGCACCCAGATTCTTAAATTCATATTGGATGCTCTTCTATGGAAAGGATATATATTAAGTATGCAATCTGTCTCACAGACTCCCAGTTTTTTTTAAAAATAGAGCCGTTCTGGCCTCAGCATCGCCTACCCTGCTATATATAGATCTGTTCTGTTTTCACGTCAGTCACGTGTCCCTATTGAACTATAGCGCCAAAAGATCGAGGAAGGAGTTAAAGTCCCTTACAGATGATGTCACATCACACATTAAACTTTATACCACATATGAAAGCAAAGCAGTCATAAAAAGCGGCTTCTGATGGGCACCTCCCAACTTGCACTCAATATTCGTAAAGACTGTGGCACACGGGAAACAAACAAACAAACAAAAAGTTTTAACTGCTAAACAGTCGTTTATGCAAACTGTTTCGGAAGAGTTCCAGCAATGCTACACGGACAAAACCCTTTTTGTTAAATCACGCGTTGTACGAGTAATTACGAGATTGATGTCCCATCTACGTCTATGTGTAATGTCTGCGCTAATACGGACACAGACGACCAAAAGAAGTTTATGTTGGCAGCTTTTCTGTATTTAATAAATAACAGAAATCGTAGATGGACAATCCAAATTTTTTAAAATGTAAACAAAAATGATGACAACTTTACCTCCCCCCCCCAAAAAAAAACCCAAACAAACAAACAAAAATCGGAGTAATAGACTTATACGGGAATCGAACCACGGACCATCCGAACAAAAGCTTTTCCCAGTCAGCTTACCCTGGAACAATTCAACCTACTTAACGAACTGAAAATATTTAATAACTTGTAACATAGGAACGACTGTACATTAAAAACGCAAAATAGAAATGTTTATTCTCGAGACTTCCTAAAGCTTTATTTGCATTATGCACTGAACGTGGGCTGATACAAAGTTCAAGAGATGTCAGATCTCCAGGATGCATCACTGCACAGCTAGGGCAAAAACCACTCTTTGTCAGAAGTGGGATTCGAACCCACGCCTGGAGAACCAGACTGCGACCTGAACGCAGCGCCTTGGACCGCTCGGCCATCCTGACAGTTGCCGATACCGATTTATGTTGGCCCCTTACTTCTCCAATCACTCTTTCCCCTATAATTACATGAAACAATTAAGATGTGTACTCGAGGCGTGTAACACCGTATCATATCGCGCTATACCACCTGTGCTCACCAGGCAAAAGCGACTCCTATACTGTATAGTGGCCATATGGATCTGGCACCAGGCAGCAGTCTAGCTATCCTATGCAGCTCGTCTTTATTTTTATACCTTATTTTTAATTTTATAAAAAATGAACTATATACATAATGCGCGGACGCAATCCCGAAAGCAAACCGTATTTCGCATAAATGCTTATTTTTAGGATGTACGTGCACATTGCGTTGCCTCTTTGCGTATTTTTAGGCGAAGATGAAGGAACTACAGAGCCATACGACTGTTTTCATGAACGGAATAGGGGATGCGAACGCTTGATCGTGCAACTGACCCTTAAGGCTGGTTTCATAAGCAATCCCATCTGTACAGACTGCATGTACTTTTTAAAAGATCTGTACAGCCAAAGCACCAAAGGTAATGACACATGCACGTCACACCAAAAACACACTGCAATCTTTCTTTTTAAAAAAATCTATTTATACACCTCCGATTATTTTCTTACTATTTACTGGCCTTCGGTGATGTCAACTCATCATACCGATGTTAACAGAAGTGTGCCTACTGTGGTAAAACGCAAGTGAATCTGCGCATTCCCATGTTCTACCGGTAGCAGCCGCCTTTGTAGAACGAGATAACAGCGAGATTTGCGCGAGAGTCGTGACGTCAGCCAGAGGAAATGTAATATATATATATATAGTGTCTCATCTGCCGAGCCTCCTCGTGACGTCAGCCGCGGGCTGCGAGACTTCCCCGAGCAGTGTAGCAGACGAAAAAAAAAGTGTTACATTTATATAGATTACGCTAGCGTGTGGTCTTGATATTATAAAGATTTTTTACACAAAAAAAAATCCGTTCAGAACAAACAGTATCTTGTAAACCATACCAATAGATGGCTGTTGCGCGTACATAGTATTTTGTGTCCATTTGGGTGCTCTTATATGGAAAGGATATACAAATGCGTGTGCATTTGGTCTCATCGAATTACATCTTTTTAAAAAAAATATTTAAAAAAAGCTGTGCCCCATGGCACTTAACTCGTACGTTCTTGCGTCAGCGTCACCTCAATCCCTAGGTCACTAGCTCTGTTCTCACGTCATTCACGTGTCCCCTTCACACATTCTCGGTGTGACAAGTATATGCGTGATTAGGGTAAAGTGTCTGCAGGGTTGAAGGTTAGAAGTCAGGGAAGACGGATTAGCCCGTTCTTCAGCTCATGTCTTTCCCCAAAACTCAGCGCGTGCGTCTGTGTCATTAGGACACGAGGTCAACAGCATTCTGTACGAAAAGAAGATTGAAGGTGACAGCCATACTGGAAGCCCTAGCTATAAGTGAGATTGCCTGTCGGCGTTGACGAATTTTGTTGAGATATGGTTCCAGACAAATTATTATGAAGAAACGACAATGGAGATGGCTGGGGCATGCGTGTGGAAAGCCGGTCGAATATCCAGCAAAGACACCACTGGCGTGGGCTTCTGAGAGGAAACAAGAAGCAATGAAGACCGACAACAATTGCGACGTGCAGATGCACATTGGAAGAAGAGTTGCAGGCTGCCAGTCTGGGAAGCTGCACAGGATAGAGGCAGCTCAGAACAGGCCGGTATGCACAGAAACAGTACTATTCAAGAACAGCAGTTGTCTCTGAAAACGCTGTTTCGGCGAACTGGGAATAAGCTACTCGATCGCTCCTGGGACGACAGAATTACTTACTTATTACCGAATAGCGAGGGAAAAATAAGCTATTCGGTTTCCGTGCATGGAAAATTCAAGGAACTTTTTTCATGTCATTACTTATTCTTTCTGGAATAAGTGCTTATTATGGTTTCTTGCATACGAGGCCAGAGAACGAAGTCTGTGCAAACCTTATGTGCCACAGGGCACGAAAAGGATAAGTAATGATTCCAGACGCTGCTGTCTGCAAGCGGCTGCAGAAGTCATGTGTCCCTGGGCATACAGGGGTAGCCAGCCCGCATGCAGCCCTCAAGACCTCGTGTGGCCCGCGAAGGCCTTTAGGGTCTTTAGAAATATAATAGCCTTCCTACTTCCTTTTAGGTTTTGATAAAATTAAAAGTGTACAAATTAAAGTCGAAAATTCAAATAGATCATAACTCTAAAATATTAGGCTGCATATTTACAAGGGATCAAGTATTCAAGATTCAAAATGACAAAGGAAATACAAAAGTCTCACATTGTTGAAGAGTGAGTGTCCCAAATTCACCGGTCTGTCACAGTTTGTTGCAAAAATTGGCTCGCTTGTCAGAAACTAACGTGACAAAGAACCGACAGGTTTTTAAAAAATCGCACTAATTAGGGAGAGCATCGGTTATTTTAGTGGAGGATTTCTCGTGGTATCATTAGGTATACATCTTTATACAGAACAAACACCCAATGTAGATTTATCCTACTTACCTCATCAGTTAAAAAGAAAAAGGGCCCGACCGCGACAATATACACACACATATGCACCCCGCGGATGGTTAAGGAAACTGTGAAGTGGCCCGCTATTCCAAAACGGTTGGCTGCATTTCTGAGTGTTATATATGTGGTATATCCGACGGCTGGCTTGTTTAACAAAGAGGTTTCCCAAACGATTTGGCTCCTGTTTTCCATTTTAGAGCCTGCTCTATTTTGTTACAGGAAACAACGTGCAGCCAAGTGGCTCGCGCATAGGAACTTCGATGATGGCTAATCCGACTAAGAAAGTACGCGAGTTGAATTTTCAATGTAACAGGAAATCTTTTCGAGGAACTGTCAATTCTGACATATTTTTCATTCAGCTTTTTCTGCTAAACGCATTATACATGTTTATAATGCTGCTAGCGCGAGACCTGCAGCCGTTCGAAATATCCATCTGAACCTTTGGGCGGATCTAGCGTTCAGCTCTTGTTACACACTGGCGTTGGGACACTACTCTCGTGCAATGGGCGTTTTAATAATGGTTTTCTTGACTGCCAGTTTTATGCAACAGTTTACCGAAACGGTTCGCCAAACGGGTTTACCAAACCGCTTTTGTTTTCCGTGAGGCATTGTCTTTACAGCATTGCATAATGTCATCCGCACCACTGTCTATCTGCAGGTTGATACGCAAGAGCAGATGCTACACACCTTAAATGATGAAACGATCCTTAAACTCTCACCAACTTTGCATGCACAGCTCTGTCCGTACTATTCAACCACTGTCAAAGTCTGTAAAGAAAGCCATCACTGCCGAAAAGCTACCAGCGTTGTGGCGGAATGCCGATTTGTTAAATTGCCCGTTACATCCTTGAATGCCTTTCCGGCCGACCGTAACTGACACCGCTCGTGATTTTATTCAAAACGGTTTTGATTTCGCCTCATCGGTTCCCCGTTCTGCGAGCTGCATTATTTCTTTGAGTAACGTGAAGGCGAGGCGTCATTATCGGAGAACGGCTGTGAAAAGGGCAAACCAGCGCTTTCCGCGGTAGCCCTGAGGAGTAATTTCTCGTCTCCCCGTATGCTGCGTTGCCCGCGATTGCGGTCCAGTCTTTCAATTAATGGAAATGAAGAAATCTCCATCACACCCCCTCCCACCAACCTTTTCTTCTCATCATCTAAGCCTACGCAAATGCTTGGTGACTCAACCTGCACGTGCCCCCTCCCGGCACGGTACAGTAATTGTTAACTGCTGCTCGTGTGATTAGGTATTTTTCCCCCACAGGCGCGTGCACAAATTCGCCAGAGAACACATTAACATTGGTTTAACTGTGTGCCGCCTGAATGTAAAGCAACTGTTTTCCCCTTATTTTCACATTAATTCAAACGACTGAAGATACAATTACTGGGATTTAAAAAAAAAATTTGTTTAGCTGTTTTGAAAAATTCTTGTTCGTACGCATCAAGTCAGCAATGCGAGGTATCTCATGTTGTGGCTAAGCATGAACAGGGTGATAAGGCGTGTGGAGGAAAGACGGGTGAAGGAAAAGTGTACCTGCAGAAAACCCAAGACAGCAAGCCCTGTAAATAGGGAAAGCATGTTTTTGACACAGGATTCAAACCCTCCATTCTACCCATCGGTAACAAGCATGTTTAACTCTTATTCTACAGCTCGCCCATTGGCTGGACCATAAAAAGTCATCGAGGTGTTGCACCCAAGAGCTGTCATTTTAGCACTTAATAGCTACAACTCTACAGGCAATCAACATTCACGCATGTACAACATCGCACACCCCCCACCCCCCAGCAAAAACAAAGACGTTATTGCAATGAGAACTTTACTGAACACATTTACTTAATTTTTCAGAACACCAAACATCATTGAACATGCATTTGTACTGAATACGCACATCACACCCAAGTCAACACATCCATCAAATCAGCAAGTGCAAACAAACTGTACATAACAATGACATGGACCTCAGCTATCTTCAGTTTCTTCCACGGCTTCTTCCTCATTGTCATCGTTCACTGTAATGACAAAACCATCATTCTCCTCGCCCTGGTAAGTCACTTCTTCATCGCTTTCCTCTTTTTCACCGCTTGCACCTCCTTCTTCCAAGGAGACATTCGCTGCTTCCTTTTCTTTCTTCTTTTTCTCCGCAGCAGTTTTCCTCCCCTTCATTTCTTTACGAAAGGCTGCACAGACAAGATGTAAACCTTCAAGTGGTCATTCATGTGTAGCTGCCAACCCCGTAACCCATTTGTCTATAGCATAACTGAAACATTTACAAAGTCTGATGCTAAATGCAGTCAACACTTCATACTGACAACTAAAAATTTATCTCCTAAAGGGTACATTCATATTTCTCAATGTTTAAGGTGCTGGATTTTCCCAAGGCTTCTGTAAGCTGTTAGGAGGGGGGGGGGCATGAATATCTCTACACTAAATTATGTCACTAATTATTCTTTCAGTACTAAGGTTTGAAATTTTGCACACAGGTAAGCTTTCTGTCTGTGCTCATTTTGCACAAAAACAGAATGCATAATGTGTTATATATATATAGATATTTTTGTGGTGGGGTGGGACAAATTAAAATGTTTGAAGAAACCCACAGATTGCGAGATTTTTCTTTGTACTTGAGTTTATAACTGTGTTTTCCTCACTTTTTGGCTTCTGTTGTTCAAAAATCTTATTAAGCTTGAAAAACTAACTGAGCAATTCTGATTCACTCAAGATTTTGTTAAAAATCCATTTCTGTTACCAAAGTTTAGTATTCACTTGGTTCCCGGTTCACAAGAATGAAAATTTCAACCTCTACTTCAGAATTCTCACTTTCTTTTTTCTCAATTCAGACAATTGTAGACTGCCTTGGTGGTCTAGTGGTTAAGGAGTCCCTTTCTGAGGTGGGAGATAATGGTTCATGCCCCAGCCAAGTCATACCTAAGACTTAAAAATCTAGTAGATGGCCTGCATGGCGCCTGACAATATAGGGAACAGTACTAGCACTGGTTGACCCGGTGTCAATATAATGTGACTGGGTGGGACTGAACCATGTGTTAGAACAGCAGTCCCAGTGTTAGTAGCACATTAACTTGTCTAAGCAACACCGTCCTGATATGAACCTAGTTTGCAAATAGGATGTTACGCAGCAACTAACAACCGACACACCATTGTAGTCACAATCCACTAACTTCCAGTTTTTCTTTGCTGTTATTCTGCTTCACTGAAACCATGGAACAGCTTACAGGCATCTACCAAAATAAAAGCTCACAAGGCTACCATCAAAACTATTTACACTACCACATCTAAAAAAGCTTTGACATCATCAGGAAGAAAACCCTACATGAAGAACTACCACATCTAAAAAAAAAATTGATGTCATCAAGAAGAAAACTCTTTAATGCGGAAACCGTCCGCAATATTGTGTACCTCAGCGACGTCACATTGTATACAGTAAGAGTATGAGTTAACACTTCTTGGATTTGTGTATGTGTGCTAACCGTAACAGTTTTGCATATTTCAGAATTTTGAAATGGTAAAACAGGTATTTAAATATATGACAGATTTTTACGCAAAAACTATGGCAAGGGGTAGTTTTTCATTCGTTCTTGCGATCTTACAATACATGACCAATAATCTACGATTAAGAAATTTATCCTGACAGAATTTTTTCTGACCAACAATAAAATAAAAATAATAATGAAATTTAAGTAAAAAGCACGTAAATTATTTTCCCCTTCCACCTGCCACTTACTCCCAGACTTTCTGGGGTACACAAAATGGCATCAGCAAGGCGAAAAGGCGTCTCAGGCGCTGAGTACCGTGTTGCCACTCTAGGGGAAGTAATACAATCTCTATGCTCCAACCCATAATGTATCTCCCACTTGGCTGGCAACGTAAGCAACCCTAGCCATGTCAACTGAGGTCAGCGAAAGGACTAGGGAAAAGAACCAGTTCAGAACTGAAATTGACAACAGCAGCTTAAAGTCTCAGATTCTTGAAGTGCTGTTAAAGTGCTAGGTAAATAACTTAATTTCCACAGGTTTGAGTGCCTACAGCAAATTAAGGAGTCTGCTGGAGAACTTGACCCTTTATATAAAGACAGACAACTCTTATTCAAGACAAAACTGCATCTGCTTGCTTCACTCCCTCTTAGAATAACCATGCATCATATCTACACAACCTTTTGGCTTCATGTGCGAAGTTAATAATTCAGGAGACATTTGATATTGATGTGGAATATTGAAGAGGTGGGCAGGGACAACCATCAAGGATGCCTGACTGTCCAGGGCAACCAGACCTGTCAGGCAACTCATGTTTGAATCCATGTTGCCCGAACGAACAAGTGATTTTTGTCACTTTACCACATGTTCTAATGCACAAATGGGAACTGTGTGTGTGTTGCTGGCAAAAATAAGCAGTCTCCCATTGGGTGCTATTCTTAGTTAGATGCAAATTAAAGACACTAAATCTCCTCTTATTCTTATTTTAAATAATCTCATGTGTAAATGTATGCATGTATATGTCCCTTTGATACTGATATGCATTACCTTAGTAATGTCAGTCACCTGTCAATTCCCTAACTTTTTAAAAAGACTTTTTGAGTAAAAAAAAAACAAACAAATCAAGGTTGTAAATGGGAGGTACCACTGTTAATTCACTATACAGTTGTAAATACATTACTGCAAATTATACATAGGCCATGAGTGTAATCTTTATGGTGTAAGAATGCTATCGGGCAAAGTGGTTTATTAATCTACCGGAAAGGATTCCTGACAACTTGCCTGACAGGCAAGTTAAAATAAAAGTTAATGTTGGTCCCTGGGTGGGGACAGGAGGGAAGAAGAATCTTAAGTGTCCGGCATGTCACAATTTAAATTAAAACTAACCCAAATAACCAGTTAAAACAGTATCCAAGATCATCCTGCCATCTCATCTTATGTACAATTTTCTGTCTGCAATGATACAGGAAGTGGAGTTCTGATTTTTACCTTCTAAAGCACTTGTGAGGGGATCAATGAATTGTTCGAATTCCATCTCCTCCATGGCATTCAGTACATCCTGTGCACTAATGGTTTTACGTTTTCCTTTCAGAGCAAAGTTGTTGGAGCTGCATAAAATTTTAAACAAATAGCATTATGATGGGCAGCCAGCTAGCAAGGCAGAAAAAGAAAAATGCTTATTCCACAACTGCCACTTCCAACAAGTCGGCCTTATCACCATATTCCAGAAAATATTATCTTAGCCTTCTTATGTTTGTATACATTTGAAGACATAATGTCAAAAGCAATCTTACCATGATGTTGCATACAACACAAACACACTGGCAGCCTTTGATATAGCGAGCCGAGCTTCCTTGGAAACATTTACACCTTCAGGTATCTGCAGATGCAGTTAGCAAAAGAAGTGTTTAATAGTGACAAGGGACTTGAAGGACAGAACATTAATGACTTTATTAATATCTTTGATTAGTTTAATATATATGCAAATCTTTCAACAACTTTAAGTATAACACACTGCTTTTATACACACCCTCCAGAACAACCATTTGACACCTTATCAATCACTGAATAAAATGCCTTGGTATGTGACCACTGATGTAAGATGTTTGTGAAGATATCAGATTCTAAATTTAAGTGCACTGTTCTTCAGCAAGAGATATGGGAGTGCAGTTTATGGGAAATATAATAATACTTGATAGTATAAATATAATACTGACTCTCTCATCATTACTGGACACATCATCAAATATTCTTTTTTTAAAAATAGACAAAGGTGCAATGTAACTGTTGTGCTTGTAAATATAAGTACCAACCGCTTCCTTGATGATGCGGCCAACAACAGCATTAGGGAGATTTAAATCTTCTGGGCGCTCTGCCATAGTCAACTGAACAACAACTGCTGTCCCTGCTATAAAATAGAATACATACTTATTAATATATAAAAAAATAGCTTTAATTCTAACAGTACTAATACCACTATATAAAAAATGCTAGAGATGTGAAAAGATTATCTAATAGCATGTGAATACTATACTGTGAACATGATTGTGAAAATTTATGCACAATCTCATCCTAAACTCCACACAAATATGGAAAATTAGGAAATATAATATTGAATATGGTCGTATTTTATGTTTACTTTCATTTCAAAGAAGACCCAAAAGTAGGTTCTAACTTCTAACACTCCAATTCCCTATTCAGCAACTTCCCCTTTGTACCATATCTTCATCAGCCATTTAATCTGAACAAATATCTTAAGTACTCAACGATTAAAATCCTACTATGGTTCCTATTAAATTACAGAGGTGGCACTGTCAATGTGCACAGAAGTGTCAAACTGACTTGAGGCAGCAGGCAGCTAGTGAAACTTCATTAGCTTGTCAACAGATTTTTCTTGAAATAATGTGCAACAAAAATATCAAGGACAACATGAAGTTCTACAAATGGCTTTTCCGCTGTTTATTTCTATATAAGTGTTCATTTATAAGGAACCGTTTTCTTTAATTATAGAATTCGTACTCACTAAAAATGTATCTAAAGCCTTCGAACTGCTAGTAAAACGAATACGAAGCCACCATTTTGCCGCGTAAATAAATGCAAAAGTTGAAGTACTGCTTATGATAACAAATATTTTTAAAATCAAGTATTTTGAAATTTTATTCCAGAAACATTAATTGGTAAATTGATCTGTCATATTAGATTTATACTCTGATGGCTTTGAAGTAAATTCTTTTATTCAAATTTAAAAAAACAGCCTTGGGTTCGCTCCTTGCTTTGCAAAAATAGTGTCCCGTCTACATCCGGTGCATACGTAGGGAGCGGAATAATTTTGAGCTGCTAGGAAAAAAACGTATGCAAGTACTTTTATTTATGTTTTATTTATAATTACCAGACTTTTGCATAGAAGTTACCTCATTTCTTCTAAACCTTTTTCAAATGAAGCAAATGACTGGCTACCTCTGCGGCATGGCCATTGCTTAGGGCTATTATAACGCCATTCGATAGCACTGAGCAGAGAAGCATTGACGGCAGGAAAAGTCAGACATGAGACATAACTACTAAACTAGTCGAGATTTCAGAATAAAATTCTTAATAAATACTGAAAGTAAGAGCTCAAGGACCTTGTGAGTATCAATCTTTCTAAAATGAGTCTCCAAAGAAAGATTTAGATCTAGAGGCTTTGATCGGCCTTTATAAAAATTCTAGCTGTTTTCTTTCCCATGGCTGATCAGCCTGACTGATGGCACTGGGAGAACTGTTACTGCTAGTGTTACTCATTTTATACTGCGCTTCAAGTTCTTGCCTGAACCCACAGACTTCGTTGTAGTTAGATCATTTCCAATTGATCAGCTGTTTGATCGGGTAGAACATAAGTTAGATTTATAAGAAATGTTAAAATTTGACAGTTAAATAGGGGTTAAGATCAAGCTGCTTGATTATCATATTTAACTTCATGTTAGGATGCTTGCTAAAATTTCTTCAGAATCCACGAATTTTCCTGTTTCAGTTCGTTATCACAAAGTTTGTGTTAGCAGTACACGGGGAAGCCCCACGATGAGCAGCTCAGAAGAGGTTTCATGGATATCATGGTTTTGTGGCCTGAGGGGAAATGAATTTTTCTGTGAGGTAAAGTTTTCTTTTGATTTAAGACTAAGAGAGAGAACATCTTATTAAACTCCAAATTGTTTTTAAAAATAAATACATTGCCAAAACTTCTCTTACAGTCATATAGAGCTTTTTATTTTGGTTTCAGTGATACAAACTTCATATTGTATCTTAAATAAATTCAGAGATATTAAGTTTTAAATATTTACTGTTGGGTAGTGAATTTTTTCACCCTAGATGAATTGCATAAATTGGCATCTTTGAGGACCGGACAAGCACACAGATATTCTCTAGGAGTAGGAGAGCTGCCAGTCATATTGTTGCAACATACTGATATTAATTATCAGAGAGCACCTCTGATTTTCGCCAAAGGTAATACAAGTTGAAATAAATCAATAAGCTGCTCTTCGAAAATGGGAAAAACACAAGTCTTGGTTTGCGAAAAGGTTAACGCAAAACGAGCAGCATCACTGGAAGACTTAATATTGCAATATCTTTTGTTCTAATAAAGATACCAAAATATTTGGTATTGTTCGAATAAAAAAAATCATGTTACTTGCACTCATTTTCAAACAAATATATTTTATCACAATCATGATATATTCAGGAAACAAAATATGTCAGTCACTTTGATGGTTGCTTTAAATTTTAATTGTCAAAATCTATGAGTGTGGGATGTGATGTCACACAGTTTCACTGAACTTATGTAGCTTTAAGAAAATACCGTGTTCAGCTTCACTGTCAACACCAGTAATTGTTTTTTTAAAAAAACTTTGGCAAGTGAAAACTATCAGTACCACCCCATATGCTGTCTAACCAAGTACAAACTCGCCCTTTCGAAAAAGACTTAAAAAAATTAAAGGTACAGTCAGACACCATCAAGCAAAAATGAGCGGTGAAAATCTTTCTGCTTCTACTGGCACAGTGCACGCAGTAAAATGTTTGTTTTGTTTGTTGTTTTTTTTGCAAAACACCTGTTTTGTGGTGGTCCTTATTGCGCATTGTTTATATTTGCACAGTTGTCTGTTCTCATGTAAATGGGGGGTGGGAATCCTTCTGCCGATAGTTTTCCTCATAAATACTTCTCCAGTTCCTCGGGGTTTGAAAAGCAAAAGATCAATTTTTATCTGCAAAACGACTTGTCTTTAATTGGCTGACTTTGCGTTGGCTTGATTTGAAGAATTACTGTGGATGCACAGGGATAAGACTTGCCTCTGGTCCCGTGCACTCTCAGCTATAGTCGCAATGCATTTGAGAATTTTGAGGAGTACCGGTACCTACCCTGGTCTGCTCAGATTTCCTCTTTTTAATTTTTGTCTCCGGGGCATTCGCACCCCAAATAAATGCAAGTAAGGAAAATGAATTTTGAAATACAGAAGGTGTGATTTTTGCCACTGTGGTTCAACCACCAGGGCATTGCCTCTGGACCCCACCTGGGCCTAGGTGGACCATGGGGCTGGCCAGTAGAACCCAGTGACCTGCAGTTCAGAACTCTGGTATTTAGTTCTAAGCAGCTTGCAGAAGTTGGGAATACAATGGATGCCATCTGACAGCAAAAGCAATCAGCAAATATTCATGAAATCTCTTATTCTGTTAGGTCCACAGTATACTGCAAGTTGGTAGATCTCGAGGTCTTGGGTAGGAGCACTGCACATGAGAAGTGAAATTGAAGGTGGAGGATACAACCAGGCAATCACCACGTGCCTAATTTTTTTTGACAAATGTCACTAAGTTGTTTATCTGAGAGACCTGCAGATCTGTCAATGCTTTTTTATGTTTATTGGGCACGAAAAGACAAGTTACAAATTATTTTAATAAAAATTGATGGCTGCGATTTCTGTAGCACCATTTTAGAACATATGTCTAAGAGAAAATCCAGGATATATTGTGTTAAAATTTCACACATGAACCCTCACATTCCCTTTCTTTCTCCAACCCCAGCCTGAGTGCACTGACTATCGCATTTATTTATAAATTTGATGAGTCGTAATAACGTTCATTGTCAAAATTAGGTGGATGAGGATTACATTCAGGACAAGTTCAACCTGACTGGGCTGAATGAACAGGTGCCACATTACAGACAGGCTCTAGATATGATTCTAGACCTCGAACCAGGTAATCAGCTTGTTGTCTTCTTTTGTATTTTTTCCTAAGGTGTTTGTGTGTGAAATCTTTGATAAGTAGGATATTTTGCTGGAATGTGTGTTTCCTCCAGGTTCCAAACCAAAGCTTTGTATGTTTACTGTTTGTTGGTCTGTCTTGGTGCGAAAAGACCAGTGATACTGATAGGAAGATGCCATGAAGCTGGATAATTCTGCTACTGAATAGCTTTGACTGAGAATGAGACGAGGCAGAGAGAACTTGCTTGAACTGTTGTCACATTAAAGTTTTCCACCTTGATCCATAAAGTCAGGGGGGATTCAAAAATGACTTTTCAGCCAATGAAAAGCCAGGGAGTTCTAAAGTTCCCTAAAAGTAAACTTCCCGAAAAATGTCAGGGAATTTTGAAGCAATTTTTTCAATTATAGATTAGGGTGTCATTTAAAAAAAATTGTTGTGTTGTAACTACTGACTCTAGAAATGAAGAACTTAGCTTATTTGAATACTACAGGTATGCTTAGCATTTGTCAGAAGGACTTGCTTATGAATGAGAACTTAGTGGATGGATGCAAAGTCAAGAGGACACCCACTTCCCCCAAAAAGTTTACAATTAAAGGAGTTTTTGCACTTTTGTTAACTAGCCTGTAGTGGGTATATCTATAAAAAATGTTATTCCTCAAATCATCGAAATATTGTGATGTTTAGGTTTCCTAGAGATATTAAAAAGCAACGGGGAAAAATATATAGTCGTAGCTATGAAAAAGATGATTCCCTTGCTAAAGCAAAATAACCTATTTTACATTAGCATTTTATGGATGCTATGTTAGTCTGGAAACCAGAATATTTTCTGAGAAAAACAGGAAATTTGCTTTAGTGCAAGCAGTGTAAACCCTGATTTTAAATAATCAACCTCTGAATAAGGTCTAGTTCTGAAATTTTTGATTGACTTTAGTACGGTTTATCCCATTTTATCTGACTCACAGGAAATCTGGTAAATTTGTAAATTGTAAATGTTGTATTTGGGTGTGGTGAGAGAGGAGTATGAGTAGGTGCATGAATAGGTTTTCAGTTGCATTTATTTTTGTTTGGCGTTTTCGTTTGTTTGAAATAAAGATGTGCATCACAGCAAATCATTATCTAAATTAAGACTTTAGTAAATTAAATCTTGTGTGTTATTTCTGTGCTTGATAAAAAATTTCCTACATTTATAGATTGTGCAAGCATATTTTCTTAACTTATGAACAGTTCTTTTGGCAGAAAGGCATAATTTGTAAGACAGTACCAATAGACAGCTGTTGCATATCCTTGGTATTATGTGTCCGAGTACCTGTCGAGTACCTGTACATTATGGATAGACCTAATTTGAATACTGCCTACCTACCCCATCCGCCCTAACCTCGATGATGGAAGTGTTTCTGTGCGCTAAACTGGCAACATTGCTTTCTCTTGCTGTATTTGTAGGAGTAAATGTTTGAAAGTTTGCATATTCCATTTGGTGAGTGAAATTAAAAGGGAATTATCCTGTTGTGTTTTGGAAAGTTCTGGTTTTTGTAGTGAAGTTAGTTTATTCGTTTGAAAAATATTTTGCCCTAAGGTGAGTACTTAGGTGTTTTAATATGCTTTGTACTTAATCTAGCACTGAACTGCTTCATGTCGGGCTTCGTATGAAGGAGCCACAATTAGCAGCCATTTTATTACCTTTTAGTTACCAAAGATTGTGTGTAATGTATTTGTTGTTGTGGTGGTGATGAAATTGCCATTCGCTGCATCGACTGCTGGACACAGAAGATGATCTGGATGACAACCCCAGTTCGGATCTGATCGAGCAGGCTGCAGAGATGTTGTACGGTCTCATACACGCTAGGTTCATTCTAACAAATGCTGGCATTTGTAAGATGGTAGGTAACCCTAAAGTGTCGTACAGTGGACGGTAACTGAGAAGCCAAACTTATCTGTCTCTTCCTTCTCGTCCCTGTACCCTCCATCATTGGCCCAAACTCTTTCCTGTTTCCTCCATCTCATGTTTTCCCCACGGGCCCTTATGACCAGCCACCATGTTCCACGTTTGCTCCGAATATCAGCTGTTCGAGTTTGAAAGACTCAGGTTGTTTGTTGGCATGTTGCCTTTTTACTGCTCAATAGCCATTGCAGATCTGTTACTGTTTATGTTCTGTGTTGATTTTGTCGCCTAGCACTGCATCACGCCACGATGCTCGGACATGAACATGCTGAACAAAAAGCTTTCCAGCCTTGAGTTGTAGAAAATTGCTGTCAATAGCTGGGTTTTTCTCCCGTCATTAATATCCATTTGGTTCATGCCTGTCTAAAGTGCCGTTTTGGTTTCATTGCTGTTTTGTTTTATTCATTCTGTTTCAAAAACTATTGAGCACTTGCGAGACTGCTGATGCCGTGTCTGGGCTGTAACCTTCCCCTTTCCTGAAGTTCTCTACATATAGATCTAGATAGTTTTGCATCGTGATGGTTGAATTTTACAGTTGATGTGACTTTGTAGCTGTAGTGTAGGTGGAATCATTTTGCTACATAGACTAATTGAAAGTGGCAAGTAGATGCGTACCTTTGTGAGGGAAAGCAGTTGATTTGCATATGTTTATATTGGATTGTTATCCGTCTGGGAAAATGCAGACCACAGTATTTGAGCTAGACATATTTATTTATTTATTTTTTTTGCATGTGATATCCATTAAATTGTTTCTTCAAATTTATGAGGATATGCAGCCAGACTTTGTTAATAAAAAAATTCAGACAATTCCTTCCCCCCCCCCCACCCCACCACAAATCATTTTTCTGCCCCCACAAGTACAAAGTGACCATTTTCAAAGCTCCAGTTTTCCATGGAAAATGTTTTCTATGTAGTGAGTTTAGATTAATCATAAAACAGAAATGTGTGTGCACAATGTGCTTCTTGAAAATAATGAGGATAAATGTAGAAGTTATGAGATTGAGGAAATTACAAACACACAGAAAACACAGGAACTGGCTTTTTTATTCATTTATGCATAGGATTATGGGATTCTAGGACTAGAAGCATGAAGATCATTCTTTAGTTGTAATAAATAGCTGCATTTGTACCAGTGCTGTCACATGAGTGCCCCTTGCTCGATACCCAGCATGCCGTAGCTGCGGCTGTTCTCATGTTCTGATTATTTAGCGCCACCATTTCTTTTGCTTGGGCACAGATTATACACCCCCCCTCCTTTTAAAGGTTGTATGCAAACCTAGTTGCAAGTCCATCATAAATTGTAGTGTATTGACCTTTGTGCTAGCTTAATTTATTTCACTTTGAAACTACGTGAGCTTTTCACGGGTCCTTGGACGTTTCCTTTCAAAAGTACATGTAGGAGTGGCAAAGGTAATGTCACAGGCAACAGAGCCCTAAAGGAAGACAAAGTAATAAAATGCCTACAGAAATTGGAAAGAGAAAATCTCAGCCTTTTGATGTAGATGTATGCTATTTTATTTTTGGTAAGGTCAAAAATGTGGTTGTAGTTACCTAACCTACCTATTTTCTGCTGACCCTAAACTTTTTTTGGTCACCTGTTTTCCATCTCCTCCACCCCCCCCCCCCAGCCTGTCAACATGGATAGCAGCTTCCCTTTTATTCTTTCAGGGTGTCAAATCTCTTGGACCCCCCCCCCCCCTTTGTCTTTTGGTCCAAGCTTAGAATTCGCTAGGGTTATGCCATACTAGCACAATTCTGAATTTTTAAAAATTCTCATGTCATGATTTCCCTCTCTATCTTCACAAGGAAGTGAAATGAGGCTGAAAGCATTATAAGCCCAGTGTCAAGTCAATGCAGCTTGATTTTTTTTAAAGACAAGTTGCAGTATTAAACTGTTGAAAAGATCACTAACCCAATGTCTATGAGTAGAATAGTAGCTGGATTTTAACCTTAGGGTTTCTTTAGAGAGAAAACTGAATACATTTAGAATGGAACCAAGAGGAATAAACAGTTGAAGCCTCAGCTCACCTTTTAAGAGTACACAGCCATTTAAAATGTGTGTGGGAATGTAGAGAATAGAGAGTATATGCTTCACTTTGAGATTCACTGTTGTGCAGTAATTTCATCAGTATGTGGGCCATGGGAGGTTCCTCTGATCTGCTTTTTGAGGGTTTTTTTGGGGGGGAGGGGGGAGGGAGAGAGGGCCAGGGGGTATTGTCATTATATTCGTTTTCTGTTTAAGTTTGAACCCTTTTTTTTTTTGGCCTCTTCTCCTCAAGTCATGGTTTGGCCCAGACTTTGAAAAGTATTTTTGTATCAGCTTGCTCATTGGTATTGTTTGGTAGTATTTCTGTCATCGGATTTTTTTGTTCAAGTGGCTGTTATTTCTTTTGTTTGCTTTGAGGGAGAGAACTGAAGTGTTAGTCTTGTCTGCAATGGGTGGTACAAGAGGAAAAATTATTCTGCCTACTGTTAACCTGAATGTTAACTTTCTTCTTTGTTTTATAAACAGTAAGCTGGGCATTTTAGATGCACACATCTGTTGAAGTTGCTATTTCTGCAGACAAGTTGGGGCACATTCAAATGGTCGAACAGTTCTTTTCAGTCTGCAAGTGCAAGTGCAACATGCGCTTTGATTCTGTTGTTCTGGTGACTTTGGACTAGGATTACAGTTTTCAAAACCTGATGGCCAGCAGGTTGTCCTCTCCTCCAGGGAAAGTCTGTGCAAGTTCTGGCTTGTTTTGGAAGCATCCCGCCCCCATTCTTTCAAACTTTGGACTGGTTCTTTGAAGGCTTTTGAGCAGCATCAACACCAAGAAGCCGGGAAAGCTGGGATCGACATCCTGAGCATGGCGTGCTCTTGTTTTGGGGGTAGCAAATGAACGGTGGTGGCGTGATGCAGTGTGGGATGACGCTGTTCTGTTCTGTTGTGCCTAGATGATGAGCTGGAGGACAACCCCAATCAGAGCGATCTGATAGAGCAGGCGGCCGAGATGCTGTACGGCCTCATTCACGCACGATACATTATGACTAACCGGGGCATAGCTCAGATGGTAAGCCTCAATTTGCCCCAGAACATCAGATTCAGAAGCATTTAAAAAGCAACCCCACCCCACCCCCCCAATCCCCCATCTGCACCAACCATCTGTCCCACCTCACTCTTCTGCCCTTTGCCATTGGTAGTCTTGCCTGCTTTGCTAGCCTCGCGCTGAAAGAAATGCGGTGACTCTTCATCCCTGCTGCAGCTAGTGCTTTGAGGGAGTGATTGTATAATCACTGTGTGCTTGTCATCCTGCTTGATAGTGTCAAACGCGTCTCTTGCTGCATGTTGTTGTTAGCTGTGTGTGCATGCTTTTTTGGACTATGGTGGATTGCTTACAGAATTAAAACATTTTAAAGCATGTTGTCTTTGCATCTTGTATTTATTATGCTTCACTTCTGATCTGTACTTGCTTATTAGCAGGCATTACTTTGTCCTGCACGTGCCAGACCAAGTTGTTTTATAGAACAAAAACAAAATGAGCTGGCTGTTATTCCCCCACCCCCCTGCCTCTACACATAATACAAATGGGACTGTATCTGTGTGGTCACAGCTGACAAAATCATATATACTGCCAGTAGCTATTTTAGCATGTAGCTGTTTTATGTGGTTTAGAAAAATACATGGCTGTATGTTTTCAGCAGTTTTACTTGCCAGAAACTTTTGTCTGTCATTTTGCAAGTGTAATGTAAATGAGAAGAAGAAATTGAAAATGGTAACATACTGCTAAGATTATGTAGAGCCTTGTGATTCAAGACATCCAGACGATCTTTTAGAGTACCAGGGTTTGGAGACAAGAACGCAAGTGTAATCTCTTGGTAATGTTAATGTGAACGTGTAGAACTAGGAGCCAGAGACTACAGATCTTGATGAGAGTGGTAGTTGTAATTTGTCTTTGTTTATTCGTCGTTTAGTTAGACATTGTTTCTGTTATAGAAAATAAATACTGGTTTTTTCTTTCTCACAAAACCCTTATAGTGCATGATGCATGACACTTGTTAATCATCTTTGTCCTCATCATAGTAAGAACAGGGTCAAATGCCTTCCTTTTTTTCCAATTTAGTCAAAATATTTTATCCATCTGTGCGACTCAGTAGTGCATGATAGTTTAAATTTGAGTGTGTGGTGTCTTCCTTCCTAATTCTTACTTGACACTTAGACTTCATCATTTGTGAACTGTGGTTGACCGTCCTTCCTCGTAGCCAGTGCCAATCAGACCCAGAGTGACTGACACCTGCAGGCAGCTCCTGGCATGAGGCAAGGGTCTGCCAACCCATCTATTCATCGTCAAGCCATGCATGCTGTTGTCCTCTGTGTGGCCTGCAACAGCTGAATGTGTCGTGCGGGATGAATGATTGCCCACTGTCCATCTCGAAAACCGGCCACATTTCGTTTGCATCTCAATCGGCAGCACCTTCCTCACTCCATTAGTCGCACTTTGTTTCCTGCGAACTTATTCTTACAAAACTTGTTGCACCTGCTTTTAAAATCTTTTGTATTTGCTGGTCCAGTTTCATTCCAGTCCAACAGTTTCTAGCTTCCTTTTTTCTTTTTTTTTTTAAAACTACATTGGGGTATTGCGTGCTCGTGCTGCCGTGACCCGTTGGGTGACTTCCTCCATGCTTTGTTTACAATTGGTTAATAACTTTTTTTTGTTGTTCCCTTAACAGAGTTTTGCAATAACTTGTTTATAACAAAGGGCTTCAGTTTCAATCAAAAGTTGACAAACTTACGAAGTTTTACAATTACTACTTAAGTTCTGACAGTGACTGCACATATGTTGAATTGACAGTATCACTGGCTGTCATTATGCCATCAGTAAAGGGCCGGCAGCAAAGGTGTGTACTCAAATTTAAGAGCACCTTGCTGCTGGGTTTAATAATTTCAAAGAATAGCTTGTCTACAAATTTAGTATTTTTGGTGACATCTGCATCTGCACTTCTGACATCCTTTCCCTTTGAGTCTTTTTAAAGGGCATTCCTTGTTGAACGCTTGCCCTGTTCTGAGTACTGCTACAGACTGCCCCACTTCACTTCCCTTTTATCATGTGCTAGAAGTGCCATTATGAAGTACTGCAGTACAGCTGTGTATCTCTGCTTTTTAACCCCAGCCTCAGAAGTGTGTCTGAAGCAAAATTTGACCAGGGTACAGGGTGTTCTAGTTTTTTCTGGTATTCCAGTTTTTCCACTGATTCCAAACCCCTCCCCCCCCCCCAATACCCAACCAGACTTTGCACCTGTCTTGTGCCCAGAATTTTCTAATTACAGCCTGGTGTTCAAGGACCATCCCTGCCTATAAAGTACAGCTGTGGTGATGTTGACAGCAGTTCACTGGCCTAGCCCTTACCCTCCTGTTTCTTTCTGGCTGAAAAAGTCACTACTCTGTAGAAAGTCATCCTCCAGATTATGTTTAGAACTAGCATGGTCTCTTAATTTTGAGAATGAATGCACATTGCCTGCTGTTTGAGGTGCCATTGTAACAGCAGTTTGCTAGCAAAAGTTTATTAGTTTTTATGCTGTATCCTAAGCTTCCCTTTAACTGTTTGAGCAAATAGTGCAACATATTTGCAGTCATTGTCTTAAGGAACCTAGTTCATATCTTGTCACAGCTGGGAGGAGAATGCTAGCTTACAGCTTTTGTAACTTCTAAAACAATGCATGAAACCAATATTGTTTTTGCTGATTTCTCCCTGCATTAATTTCTTCTTAGTTCATTTATCCATCCAGTGTTCATTTGTATTGGCAATAAAGTTTGTTATGTATGCATATCTATATATATATATGTGTGTGAAACCTGCTCTGTTTTGTTGGAGGGAGTAGGGCACTGGTGGGTGATAAATATTTGCTTTTAAATAAAGGGTCATATGCTTAAATAATCACTGTAACTGGATTTTATAACCAGATTTGATTGTATCATGCACTGTATGTATTACAATGTTGATAAAAAAATGGAAGCTCATCTCAACATTCGGTTTCTGCAGATTGAGAAATGGCAGCAGGGTGACTTTGGCTACTGTCCGCGGGTGTACTGTGAAAACCAACCAATGCTGCCTATTGGTAAGTTTAAGTATGCCTACAACCATTCTGTCAACATGAGTTTTGGAACATTGCTTGTAATCTGCTGATTGAGACATCGTTTGAAGTAGTTTGTGCAGACATGGTGCTCCAGCTGATGTGGAGGTAGAGACATTTCCAGCCATGAGCAGCAGTGTTTGTTGGATGCGCCTGCAAGGAGAAGTGTGGAAGTGGAAATAGTCATAGCCATGAGAAATGAACACTTTTTTTTTTGCAGGTTTGTCAGATGTGCCTGGTGAGGCAATGGTCAAGCTGTACTGCCCAAAATGTCAGGATGCGTACACACCAAAGTCTTCTCGGCATCACCACACCGATGGGGCGTACTTTGGCACTGGCTTTCCTCACATGCTATTCATGGTGCATCCAGAATACCGACCAAAGCGACCTGCTAACCAGTTTGTTCCCAGGTACATTAGTTTTTTTTTAAACACCCGATGCTTGCTATGTTTGTTTTCCATGTGAACTATACTTTTTCCTACAAACCTCCTTTCATTTCTTTAGCAGCCATTGAAAAGTGGAACAGAATCAAACCTTCCTACCCATAAAATTTGGTCTTTTTTTTTGTACACCAGGTGGGCTTGAATACGACCAATATGACTAACAAAAAAATTTCTTATTTTTTAGAATAAGATCGAAAGTGGTATTGGCTTGTGGAAGGTGAAAAATGGTTCGGGAATTAAACTTCGTCAGATCCAAATCAAATGCTCACAGCTCTAGGCCAAATGCTCAGGATTTGGGTACAATGCTTATGCGTGAGAATTTCCATGACCATGGGCTGGCTTCCATTAGCATTCTTATGTGCACTTTCAGTCATAAGAGCGATTGTGAGGCGCAGTAACCCTTCACAGTTCATGTTCAGCTGTAGGTATAAACACCCATTTTATCCAGCCCAAGTTTAAGTCATTCTCATCTACCATCCTACAATGCGTGATGTCACTGAAATCTCTGCATTTGGGGCGATTCTTACTGATTTTCGAAAAACTTTAAAAAAAAACTATGAAAGAAACATACTTTGAACATTGTTGGAAAGATAAATTTAAGTGGAAAAAACCTTTTCCTTACTGAAATCTGTTGCTGACACTATGCGGAAGACAGCGTTGACTTATGTCACCAAAGTGAATGTGTTTATTGACACCAAACACTTGATAGCATATTACACCCGTCTGCAGCACTTGTGATCCATACGAATAAAAACATACATTCCTTGTCTTCCCCCCTCCTAAGGTTAGTGAGGACATCATTGTTGTCTTCTGACGATAAAGTTTTGAACATTTGTGAGCAGGCATTCGATTATGGCGTCCGGTCATTTTTGCCCACTAACGAGGCAGCACCTTCAAGAGCGTAGAACGCTGAAAATGCGTCTATTTTGTGATCCAAGGGAAGGAACTTTGTAGAAAAATGATTCTAGTGGAGGAAAACATCAGCAACATCCCTTGCCAGTGAACCGCTTTCGTGTTTTAAGTAGCGCCAAATAGTGAGCACAGCGCCAAAATCCAAGCGCAACGATCACAACTCGCCCCTATATTCTACGCTCATTTACTAGCGTACAGTAGGGAAGGAGTTTTAACACAATCCTGACGCAGCCTTCGTAGCTCGAACCGTCCCCGTGGCCGCAGGGTTTTTAGCCTTTTTTCAAAAATTCATTAAAAAATCCCCCAAAACAATAGAAAAATGATTTAAACATATTATCGAACTACAATAAATAAAGAAAACTCATTTCTTACCGTGTGTCTTGGACCTTGTTCCATAATTTGTAAAATCCTTTGATGGAAACACAACTGAAGTTGAAGAAATCAAAAAGTCCTCGCCATTCCTTGTACACAGTGTCACGACATTGTTTTTCTACACGTGCCGGCACGTTTTTCTCTTCGTAATCACTTTCTTGGGTCTTTAAGGCACAAATACTCTTGTCTTCATCCAGTTTATCATAGTAAATTTGCGAAACAATGTCATTTTGCTCTTCAGAGTGTAATTTGAAGAGTAAATCTAGCATTTCTCAAGTGACAGACCACATGTTGGGACACATCTTTCAAGTTATTACCAGAAACCAGTCGCGGCAGTTTAAACACAGAAAAGGGAAGCAACTCGTGAAGAAATGAATCAGCTTTCTAATGCAGGAGTTCTTTACCTTAGACGATTAGCGATTCCCCGTAAATAAATTTTCAAAGTTGCATCGTTTATTTCCCGTATTGGATAGTAAGCGTGACGTATGCTGTATCGTTTATTCCGGTTTTCATACCATTACAATCAGGACAGGCTGGCAATACAACATTAGAAACAACGTACCGGAAGCGCCTAGATCACAGATGATGACTGGATCATTTTAGTGGAGGGTGGTATGTGCACCTCATAAATTCTGTTATGAAAGCGCATACAAATCTTTACCGTCAGAAGTGCATGGTCGATTTTTTCTCATAATTATGGATGTGCAAAAAAAGACATGATAAAGAAAAATTCAGGATAGGATACGAGGGTATGACCTTTTTTGCTTCACCAATATTGAACTTGAAGTTTATCACCAAAGCGGATCCAATGTGTCATGGAAGTGAACGCTGAGTGTAAGTTGGTTTATGCCTCATTTTTGACATTTACCTTGGTGGCGTTGCTTTAATAGAGCTGAGCGAAAAACCTTGTAGCCAAAACATTTGCATCATGGTCAAAATGATTGTGTTGGAGTTTAAAATGACATGTTGACAATACCAAGTAGTCAGTAGTTGCTTTACACATATTTGAGCAGTTGGGCGTTTTTTGTTGTTTTTTTTTTTGGGGGGGGGCATTGCAATAAGGTTCACACGAAATTTGATACCTTTCTGACTTGTGCTGTTAACAAAATGCTTTGCGAGAAACTGTTGACATTTGCATTAGCTGGTGGCAATACAGAATGCATTCTATTTTTCATTAAATACTTGCCACATTTTTTCAAAACTCATGATGATATATGCAACAGATATTTGTTTCATATACTGACAAGTTTGACACTGATCATTCCTAAGTGATCACATAATTTTTCTGTCAGGGTTATGGGCGTTGAATATACAAGGCAACCACAGTACATGTACTTGTGGCATCTGCTTTATGTTGCTCAGTTAGAAATTTTGTTTATATAGGTGTTCATATGTGTTCATTTAATTATACCTCTCATTTTTTAAAAGAACAATGGTTCATTTAGAGACTGCCTTAAAATGTTTTAAAATTGAATATAGTAATATGCTTGACCTTGAAAAAAAGTTCTATCTTGAGGCAAAATATGGGCAGCACCCAGTGTAAATGGATATGCAAAAAGCAAGCTTGACATCCAACCAATGCCTTTTTATCCAAAACAGTATATCTTGAGATGTGGTTGTGGCTGTGAAGACAGTGCATACATGCCTGTACTGCTACATCTGCATGAGAGAAAGTTAACATGATTTTCTGCCTATAAAGAAACTACTTAACATCTTACAAAGATTCTTGGCAGGGTGACTGAGGCAAGTCTGAACATGTTTATGCACTTGTATGCAAATGCCTACAGGGCAAATACTTCCTGGGAGAGGCATGGGCACCGGTGTGCACATTAGACATCGCCTAAAAGAGGAATGACTTTTTTTTTGTCTCCAGGCTTTATGGCTTCAAGATCCATCCACTGGCCTACCAGCTGCAGTATCAGGCAGCTGCCAACTTCAAGATGCCAATGAGGGGTACCAGTCATCCCAACAGCAAACGATAAAGATCCCCCTCCATTTCTTGTGAACAGCACAGAACAAGAGACTTCTGTCAGCGGCTCAGTCCTCAGTTGCTGTATTTATCTCCTGTCTTGTGTGCTTTTTGTGGACTTTGATTGGGTTTCCTCTCCACCCACATCCCCATTTTGTTTTTGTGGATATGTTGTATCAAAGGACCGACACAATCAACTTTTTCATGTAGCGCAGGAGGGAAGTAGTACTTGGGTTTATTTTGCCACAGTAAATGGTAGGCAAGGGTGCAGACATGTACAGTACATAAGCTTCTGTACCAAAACTTTAAAATTGAAGAAGCAAGATAAATCATCAGCCAGGGGAAGGGGGTTTGTAGGTAAAGTGACTGAGGGCGTTGGAAAGTTAAGGGGTTTCTATTTGGGTGCAAATGAGTGTTTTTAAAGGCCACAGCTGAATGTATCAACTATAAACTGTGCCACTTTTTCAATAAAATGTGTAATTGTGCCAGCATATTTGTCTTGACCTCTGCAAACATGAAACTCTAGACCTGTGTGCATCAAAAGACCATTTATTTTTTCATGTGTATATCAATACCATTTACAAAATTCCACTGTATATTATTTAGCTTTCTTAAAGTTATATATTACATTTTCAAAAAGTGCAGAAAGCAAGTGAAGTACTCTGATGTCACCTCTGGGGTGCTTGGGAGAAAACACCTGCCACTGGAATTTTTTTCTAAATTCAAAGAAAATTTAGTAACACAGAAATGACATAAAAAAAATGGTGAACATATTCAGAAATTATAAACATATTCATAAAAGCTTCAATAGCTGTGAGCACCTTCATGCCTAAAGTTTGCCCCCATAAGAAAGTAAGTGTTTAGGCACTGCTAGAAGAGTCTTCTTGCCGTTCACTGGTGTGGTCCAATGACTGTAGTTGTTTCTCAATTTCTTGCTGCCTCAGTGCATTAACTTCCAGCTGTTGTTGTAGCTCTTTCACTCTGTGAAAGGAAGCGATTTCCACTTTTATTTCAGCGGATAAATCTATAGATGCTTAAGCATAAAATATGTGATGACTTTGCAATTTTCCTTTCCCTTTCTCCCCTCTTACCATGAAATCTGATGCAGATATTTGCCTACCTGTCATGTGGTTAAACCACATCATGGATAAAAATTTACCAAAAAGGGCAACTTACTCGAGCTTGGATTTGGCATCTGTTTCCGGACTGTTGTATGTTCCTATCAGTGTAGCTGGTTCTGAAATCATTTAAAATTTCTTTGGTATGTGACTTTAGAAGTGGTCATTTTTGTGCAGCTCAGACACCAGCAGTAACAATATTGTCATTACTTTCATAATAGGACAAAATCGAATACAAGGGAAAATATCTTTGAATCCACTGTGCTAACTTCACCATCTTCCTTTCTCATCAGTTGAGGCCTCTCCATTTCACACTCCTTTTGCACAGAACCAATATTGTATGATTTAAAAACTATATTTACCAAACTGGTGATGAAAGTAGTCTCCCTTCTCGCTCCCTTCAGAGGTCCTCTTGCTGGGCTGCTGAGTCCTCAAACCCACTTTTAAGTTCCCTCTCTGCCTGCCTTTCTGCTGCTCAACTTGACAGTTTTTCTTCACTACAGCATTTATCTCATCAGACTGTTTTGTCTCAGACCCAGCTGTCCCACCTATCACTTCTTTGACTGCTGGCAACTTGTCTTTGGCATCTTTGGCTGCAGACTCGCACCCCATAAGCTGCTTGGGAGCCCCCGAGTTGGGCTCGGTCTTCCTGCAGTCCGAGTCGGATCCCCAGTGACCTTCCCCCGGCTCCACTCCCTGCTCCAGTTTCTCAAATGCAAAAATCACGTGGTCCATGACATAACCTTCTTTATGCTCGCTGCTGTCATTCCAAGTGTCTTTCATGGGCAGCTCACTGGCATTTTGAGAACAGTTCAGATGGGCGCTGGTGTTGAAGTTGGAGCTGACCGAATGAAGGGATCCAAGTCCAGGCAGTGCGGACTGGTATCGTGTGGTTGATGTTAAAGGGTAGCGGTCTTTTGTCTGGCCAGCGTTTGTCTGTGGGACAGTGAGTGTTATATAGGTATTTCAAATCCACATAAAGACACTGTTAAGGTCTGCTGAACTAAAAGGTTTCAGCTAAGCACCTGCTGCCAGTAACATCACCATTTTACAGTTCCTAGTTTTAACCTTGCCACATGGAAAACATATTTTAGCTAATGAAGGAAGAGCTTTATTAATTGGATGAAGGTGTGTTTGCACAAGAGTGGACCAGAATGTGCATGCTAATGCATCCACCTTAACATTTAGCAAACCAGTTCAGAGAGTCCTTTGGCATAACCTTATCCATATAGATGCACTTCACAGTTCAACAGTGAACAGCAGGTCTGCTGAATATCAAGCAGCTGTAGGAACGGCCCTCGCATCTTCCCATCCTTTAAACTTTGACAGGGGTGACTGGTTTTTCAGTCACACACATGCATACACACTCCTACACCCGAACAAGAAAAAGTGGAGGCTGGGAGGGGTATTTGACCTCACATCTGCAACAAAGCTACTGAATGATGGGTAGGAGGGAAGTGGCTGATGGGAAGATGGCTGTTGGGGGGAAAATCTGCAATGATCATCCTTGTAAACAGGCTTCACATGCAGAGTATCCATGCATGTGCACTGGAAGTGGAGCCTGAATTGTGGCCCATTTATGGAAGGCAACCATTCCATCATTCATCCTGTTGAGGTCCAGGCTACCATAATAGAGGAAGCAAGGTTTCTCAAGTGTTGACCTCAACCACCTAGCTGCTGCCTCCAAAACACGAAAGTTTGTGCAACTGCCAACACCAAACACCTCTTGCAAACAAAGTGTCAAAAGTTACCTATTTCAATGCCACTTGAAAGAAACCAAGCATCCTGCAATGCACACACACACCCAAATGTTAATATGCACACAAGTAATGTCACACCCATTTACACTCTTGTCACAAAGACTAAGGCTTGACACCTGTCTCAATGTGAGGAAAGCGGTGGAGCCAGCAAAATTGCTGCCCGCAGCGCTGCTGGATGCTCCTGCCAGCTGGGACTGCCTCAACATGGACGATGACAAGGCCAGCTCTGCCTTGGCTTGGCCAGGCAGCATCCGCTCCATCCTGGCTAGCTGGGCCTTCAGGTGTGCTATCTCTGAATCCTGAAACAGAATACAAGGTGGCAGCAAGCAATGCCATGCAAACAATTTACGGTAAAACAAGGCAGGGAAATGAGCACCCAAAATCATAAGTGGCAGAAGCCGGGGGAGTAAAATGTTCCCATGTCAGTAACTTATTGAACAGACTCAGAAAAAGCCGACTAAAAACAACCATATTTCAGAAGGAAAACCCCCTCAGGAAGACCAGTGTGAAAAGATAAAAGCTAAATTTTTACCAACTGCCTTGAGTTATCAAGGATAAGTGTTTAACAGCAGCCAGGTAAACACCGAGGCAATGCAAGGGATGTCATTTAGTAGAAAACATTCGCCAGCAAAGGGGAAAAGGCATTCTGCCATCTGACATCTCATCTGCCACCTCAGCTTCCTCCAAGCTGCTTTAAGCTACGTGTTGTGATTGGTGGAATGGCTGGTTCATGTGCATGAGTTTCACTTGTTCATTTTATGAATGTTAACAATCTCACCTGGGGTTGTGTGTGTGTGTGGGGGGGGAGGATTAGGTAATCAATAACATAAACATCACTCTTCTTTGATACCACAGATTTCACTTCACACTTACCCTCATGAAGATGGTTTCATTGGCATTGCGAATGAGTTCTTTGCGCGAGGTCACTTCATTCTGAAGTGCTTCCAGCTCTGACCGTGCTTGCTCCAGCCGTTGGCGGTACAGCCGCTTGCTTTCCGACAGTTGCTGAGACTGCGTTTCCAGCCTGTCCAGCGCTGCTGCGTGCTCCTCCTGAGCAAGGTCACGAGCTTTTGACATGGCAGAAACCTGTCAACATGGACAATTAGTACAGAACAAACGTTTTGTTTCATTTTCTCTTCGAGTGGGAGGTTGGGGGGGGGGGTGCAGGGGAATTCCAGATACCATGCCTCCTTGTGCATGTCCAGGCGTTATTATAAGCAAAATCTATGTGCCATTTTCCATTTGACTTAGAAAGCAATGCTTAAAACTTACCTTCCTGTCAGAAAGAACAGTTTCAGTTCTAATTTATAATCCATGCACATGCTTCTATGGTGAAATGATTTCATGTCATGTTTAGAAAAAACTTATCACTTTTTTCCTTCTTTGTGTGAAAGTAATTTGCACAGACAGCATAATGCTTAGAAACAGCAAAACACACACACACACACCTCCTCTCTGTGGGCTATCTGGAGCTCCTGCAGCTCCCGCTGAAATCGATTAGTTTCGGCCATGAGCCGTGCCTCTGCCTGAGCTGTCCGCGCCTGACTGGTCCCCAGCTCTTCTGACAAGCGAGCCGTGTCTTGGTCCATGCTGCGCTGAGCCTTTAGGACTTCCTCCAACTCCTTGGACAGTCGCTCACATTCGCGTCGTGTGGTGCTTAGCTCACGTCGTGTGGACAGGAGCTCCACATGCTGGGTCTGTAGTTGCTCTCTGGCATTACAAACAACAGGAATCTCATGCTTACTGTCAAGATGCTACAAACACTCGAGACTATTTAACAAAAAGAAGAAAAACTTTCGCAGAAAGAATCCACTTCGCAACTCCTGAGTGTGGGAGGAGTTTTTCTTGTTGCTGTCTAATGCTGCAATTGTGTTAGATGCTGGTCTGTTGTCATAACTCGTAACGAAGCAAAACATAAAAAAAGCAAAACTAGACAACCATGACTACATGCGACACTGTCTTTGCCAAGATAAGGAATGAAACCAATCAGATTTGGTCAGTGACTTGAATACAAGGAGCCTGAATGGGGCACTGGACAAGGAGCACTAGTGGTCATAGATAATTACTGGCTTTCCCTCAGGCCAACAAGGGGTCACTGCCATGTATTTGGTTAAAGAAACAGCTTACAGCAGTGTAAAAAGGATCTTTCTCCAGTCAGAAAACAAAAGTAATAAAACCGTAAAACTCCAAAGAAAAACAAAACTTTAGTGTGGATGCAAACAGCCACCCCACGGAGAAAACCACCATACCTTGTCAGACGTAGTTCTTGCGTCACCTCTACATTTTCTTCTCTATGCTCGTCCAGCTTCTGCTTTTGGCGTTGATTTGTCTGTCATTAAAAAAGGAGGCAGGTTGCTTCTCATTATTATAAGCAGCCACAGTCCTCCCCAAATCTCTCTTCGACTATGACCATTTCATCCAGTAATACTGAACAAGAAATGGCAACACTGCCCTAAAATCCAAACACCAACAAGCCCTTCGCTGACTCAATGGGTTTTTTCAGCGTTTGGCATGTTTCATCATTTCTGGCAATGATTACATATCCAGGCATCTGTGGTAAAAGGTTCTGAGGCAGCAGGCCCCATGTGGACGCACACAGTGTGACATGCAGTTTTTAGGAAGTAGGGATAATTATCAAGTTACTGCATTTAAGCTCTGCACCAAAACAAAATGCCAGTGGCACTGTCCATATACTACACGTAAATGCACAAGCAGCTTACATCCACCATGATTCCATTTCCATCCCCTAAGCAGCTCTTCCTGTCTAACAAACCCTTCCGTGTGGAAGCTGACCTTCAGGGTACATGTCCTTACCAGTTGCAGTTCTTCAAGCCTAGCAGAGCTAGCCTGCAGCTCCATCTGCTGGCGCTGGGACAGCTGTTGCTGCTGCTTCAACTGCAGGCTCGTCTCCGCCAGCTGATTCTGTGTCAGTTGCAGTTTGTCGTCTAAGTCTGCGATCTGAAAATGTTTTCGGAAAAAGTGAAAACAGCTTTCTGCAACTTTGGGAGCAATGTGACCTAAGCAATGGCAAGGAAATGTCAGTTTTCCTACCTGCCCACTCCGCTCCTTGATTTCTGCCTCATATTTGCGTAGGGTAGCATCTACACGTTCCATCCGCTGACTCATCTCATCATGTGTCTCTCGAATCGTCCGTTCCAGGTGCGTCACCTACACATTCACATCTTAATTTAAAGCAACAGTCTGGAAAAATCATGTACTAATGTCCTGACAAGCCCCTAAAGCAAATGCATATTCAGGAATGGTAACAGTATTACTCTGGTCTGTCATAATGTGATACTACAAACTAATGCTGTTGAACTTATCAGTCGTAAACAATTTTAACCAGCGCTCGCAGCAGTTAATAGCTGCACAACACCCTGCTGGGAATTATAATCATTCAGTAGGTACAAATGCTATATTTGCATGAGAGACTTTGTAAAAGAATGGCAAGCCCAGTTTGGTTATATGATAATCTGGAATCTTTTAAAAGCACCACCCCAGTCATCACAAAGGCAGCAAAAAGTGAAGTGTACCATGTTAACACGTCCGTCCAGTTCACGTTGCCGTTCTTCAAGAGATTCTGCTAGTTCTCTGGCTTCCAGGGTCTTCTCACTCAGCTCTGCCTGGGTCTTCCTGGACACATCATGCAGACAGGGGTGGTAAAATCACATCTGTATTTTTTTCTCTCACTCGCATGCATGAAGGCACACACACACACACACACAAAGCTCTGATAAGACCAATCCATGGATCATCTTGCACACACTGCAAAATTCTTCCAGTGAAATTCAATACAGGTTTCTTATTCCTCCCCCCCGTCTGTGAGTCTGCTATATACTTTACCTCATCATTTCACGAGTGTCACTTAATATCTGCTCTTTGGCCTTGACCTCAAACTGCAACTTTTGTACTTGGTCATCGAGCTGGACCACCTTCTCATCAGCTTGTTTCAGTTCCCGCTGCAACAGCACAGTTGTAAGTTCTTCCACAGTGCCGCTTCAACAACAAAACCCAATAGCTTTACGAAAGGGTGGGGGTAACTGGTAAGTTTTTGTCATCCATCAAAAGCATAAAAAGCTGAATTGCCTAGTACCTGCTTCCTACTGCACGCGCAGTTATATCTTTTCATTCCTTTCTTTCTTGCTTACTGACTACAAACCTGGTAATAAGAAGCAGTTATTTACAGTACTATCACCACAAACGTTTACAAACAGCTCTTGGTCATTCACCTTCAGCTGCAGTTGCTTCACGTCCAGATCTTCCACCAGGCAAACTTGCTGCTGATAGTCAGTCTCTTTATTCTGCAGCTGATCCTCAAGCTGGCCAACTGAACACACATGCAAGTGTGCACACACCCACCCACACAATCCACACAAACAGGAAACTTACTTTCTTTAAAGGATTTGATATTTCTATTTCAAGGACTGCCCTTATCAGTAGCTTGCTTAATTTACTCAATGGTGGGTGAAATAACAGTAGCATGAACTGTTTTTTTGTCCTATCATGCTGGTGAAATGACATCGTCTGTCAGTATGTGCTGGATGAAATCATCAAAATGTAGCCCCTGCCCCATCTAACAATTCACCAGTGATTCACCCTGCCACATCTCTGACCAATTTGTCCAGGATCAGCATTCTGGATTGGTTGTTGAGTCACTGGTATGGTCTTTACAGCTTGTCAAAAATACAGTGATTTGCAAGCACTCCTGACTACTCACTCCCAACAACCAGCCAATCAGAATGCACATGCAAATGAGACCTGACTTTTGACGCTGACTTTCCGGACAAGTGCAATGAAATGGTGAGAATCAATGAAGTGAAGCTTTCTCTAAACAAGTTATAGAATTACTCCATGGACACGAGGCACTAAGCAATGTCCAGACAAAAATGTACCAAACCAGATTTGCCAGATGCCTCCTCTGCTTAATTCAGATTGTATTTCAAGAGTGATTTGACATTTTCTGGATTGGTACATACATATGATGATCTTGACAGAAGCTGACTTCAGCCACCAATTCCCGAATCCTATTAGGCAGTGATCAATGCAGTGTGGCAGCAACCCACTTAGTGATCTGCTCAGTCTGATATTACTTCACTTTTTCACTTGCTCAGAAAGTAAACGTAAATTTCATTTACATGCCCTCACCAAACCAAACCTCTAACTGAACTTTCTTGTCCATCTGATTGTTTTAATCTTTGACACCATATGCACAAACGGAACACACACAAATACAGGCTTGAACATATGCTTTATCTGAAAGCCAGTACATCCTTACCAATTTCAATTTTCTGCTCTAGCTCCACTCTAAGATCTCGCACATCTTTTTCCAGGCGACTGATACGTGCTGCCTGAGTGCGACCACTAGCAATCTCTTCCTGCAGCTGTCGTTCAAGTGCAGACCGTTCTCCAGACAACTGACGATTCTCTTCCTGAACCTCCCTGTCGCAAAAATTACCAACTCATTGATATAAGAGGTCAGATGTCAAGAGGTTACACCAGAATAGCTACAACGGCAAAAAAAAAAAATCTTAAAAAATTTTAAAAAGCAATTTTGACAATGGTGTTAATGGGATAAAAACCTTGCTAAAATTTTACAAAGCTGTGATGAAACAAAGCATCTCTACTGCATTATGGTGGTTGCGTGCACACATCTATGCATGCTAAATGCTACACCTGAATAATGCCGTGACACAAACCACAAAAGACAAAAGGATAGCAATATCTATCATCTCTCCCTATTATGTATTGAAAGTATAAAGTCCCCCCCCCCCAATTCATATGCACCCCCTCCTTTCCCCCCTACTGAGGCCTCAATAGCAGTACATAAACAACTCACTTCAGAGTGTGCTGAAGACTGGAGGTTTTGGTCAAGGCTTTGTCCAACTCGTCGCCTTGGGCCTCGATTTTGTGACGAAGTTCATCCGACTCTGCCATCCACCGACTTTTTGTCTGCAGCAACTGCTGCTCCAGCTGGCTCACCTGAAAGCCAAAACAAGGTCCTCAGGAGAAAATTTGATTTGGCAAGAATGAATGGGGAAGAAAAAGAGAAATCATCCCACAAGCTATTTACCCTAATTTGCGTTTAAACAGGTCAACCAACATATTGGCTCAGCTGGCAACATGTGTTGTCGACAGGAAGAAGCCATGGGCTGTGAGACAACTATATCCACACTTAAACACAGGCGGGCAGAAAATAAACAGACAGTCAGACTGCAAAGCTACTGTATCAAAAAGAGCAGGCTCACTAGCACAAAGCAAGAGGAAAAAGAACATGGTGCACTTAACCGAAAAAGGCACACCATGACCATAGAGTGAAAGCAAACGGCATGGTGCAAGTGAAACAGGCAATATAGCACAGCAAAAAAACCATCTTGCTTGGGCAAGACGCGCTCAAAGAAAGGTGGCCTCTGCCCAGGGAGTGAGCATGTCACATGACTGACTGGGCCAGTCCATTCACGTGGAGAGGTAAGAAGCATACTTGGGCTATAACTCAGAGAACTAACTCCCGTGGTATGTGGGACAGCATGTTCAACTGAAAGCACTACTGAAGGACCAGAGTCTTTTGCATATACCCTGGCAACTTTTTTTTTTTTTTTTACTATTTTAACCATCTTCTTCTACAATAATCTTTTAAAATTAAATTTTAAAAAAGACTTCATGGACAGAGTATGTAGCCGCACAGACAAATAGTCTCCCTGTTTTCTGCACCGTTCCCCCACCCTCAGGCACAAAAATCCCCAAACCTCAGCTCCAAGGAAGTTCTCTGAAAACAGGAAATTCTCTGTTATGGGAACTTTGCACTTGTTTTCAGTTATGTCTCCAAGGTGCCAATAGCACAATAAGACATTCCATAATATTCCATTTTGGCAGATACAGGCTTTTTGAACCAAATCTAAAGTTTTGTCTCACTTCTAATAGGATCAAGAACTCATCACCTACATGTACTGATCACCATCAATCATTTAATCACCACTGGCTAAAGAAGCAATCCACAAATCTATCCGGTGACCCAGCCATCTCCTCCCTACCTACCCCAGCGTCTGTCCAAAAACAAGTAAATCCGACGGGTTTATGTTATCCCCCACTCACGGAGCCCCGCAGGGAGGCCTCTGTCTGTTCCAGATGCACTATACGGGAGTCACAGTGCTGGAGAGCCAGAATCTTTTCCTCCAGTTCGCGCTCCAGTCGCACTTTGGCCTCCGTACGCTGCATGACCTCCCGCTGCGCCTCCTCCAGCTGCTGCTCCAAACGCATAATCTGTCACACCATCATCAAACCCACGATCATTCGGATTGTATCCATGCCCTCTATTAACCATGCATCCTGACTCTCAAGAAGCAACGATCACTAGCTATATTTCTGCTACCCGTTTGGTTTTTATTGAGCTTTTTTGCCCCACGCCAGAAGAATTGAACATTCCTAGGTGTTTTATCATGTCATAGCTTTAAAGTGCTTTTTAATCAGGCAGTGGACCTAATGTTTGCTGAAGAGTTCTTGACTAATGTCTGAAGCAGGCACATGGACTGCAACTTTTACATAATCAAAAAAAACATTTTGATGATTTATTGCCACAAATTTTTGTTGAAAGGGGGGGGGGGGGGGAAACTCACAGACTTGTCCCGTACGTTGACTTCCTGCTCATAGTGCTGCTGCAAACACTCCCTGGTCTGGTTGTGTTCCTTGATCTCGTTGCGGCTAAGCACCAAGGCTGACTCTAGTTGTGAGATCTTCTGAGAGCTCTGTCTTAGTTTGTCCTCAAGCTGCTGCAACACCTCCTGTCCGCGTTTCGTCGTTGCTTCAAGCTCCTACAGTCAAAGGGGAAATGGCACGCTAACAGGCAGGTCACAGCATGTGGCAAAACAGAGTCCAGTGGGGATGCTTTGAGACTGTGGGGTGCTGTCATCATTCTACCAAAACTTGTTCTCCCACCATTTGCATCCCTACAAAGTGTGCTACCCTTTCAATACCTTTAAAGAGAAAACTGCAAAGCCTCTAAAAGCACAATTGTAAGCAAACATTATAGAATCAAACTGAAATCAGTGAACCAACAACAGATTGGCAAATGTTGACGCCCAAATGTAAAAAGAAACGGTTCTTCTCTTCACCTGTCTTTACCTGCAGTTTTGCTTTCATGTTATCTTCATTTTAAGAGAGATATGGTCAACACAGGCTGCAATGATCAAATGACATTTAAGACAGGCAGAATTTCATCCAGTCACCAATGTATGCACCTGTCTGGTTTCCACCAGAGTGGTCTCTAGCTGTCGGATCAGGTCCTCCTTCTCCTGGCAATCTCGCTGCACCTGTACCACCTGCCGTTGCAGCCCCTCACATTGAGATTCCCTGTGTTGCAAGTCCTGATGGAGCTGCAAAAGGCCAGAAACATCCAGATAACAAATTGCAACAAAGAAAGGGAAGGTGAAACGTCGGGCAGATGGTTAAAGGGTCGGGGCAGATGGGAAATCCTGAGAACAAGTCAAAGACTTTGACTTGCGTGCACATGCTCACCCACTCATGCATACACCAAAGCACACACACACACACTCATGCATACACCAAAGCACACACACACACACTCATGCATACACCAAAGCACACACACACACACACTCATGCATACACCGAAGCACACACACACACACACTCATGCATACA
>SMGT01010714.1:144061-223402 GCA_004794575.1 Lanistes nyassanus | reverse complement strand
CCCCCCCAAAAAAAAAAATCCACCATGCTCTGCTCATGTTACTCCCTCCTTTGAGATCCAAGTCAGAAGTGCATAACTTGACATTATGACAAGTATTTCATTTCACGAGAAACTACAATACTGGGGTCTGTCCAAAATAAAAATCCCAAGTCAGTTGAGGAAAAGCTAAGACAAGTTATCTTTCATCTTCATGAAACCTTAGCCTTTTGTTTATCTACCACCAACAAATTGATGCACAAATCCTAGTTTACTGCCTCTCAGTACAGTCGCTCAATTTGTGACTGGCACCTACCTGAGTTCATTAAGGACAACTCCCACAGATCTGCCATTGTTGTTGGTGTTGGCACCAAGCATGTCAGAATGAACCTGTGAAGCACTGCAGTGCTTATCAAAAGGGACAGAACCTGACATCGAGTGAAAGCTGGCCCCCAGGTGAACACTGGCATGGCCACTGTCATCTGCAGTCTGCTGCTGGGACATAATGCATGAGACAGGTATGTAATCACACGCGGGAAATCTCTCAAAGTAGAACGCTGAAGCAGACATTCATGGAAAAAGATAAGGTAACAAGAACAAATTTGATAAAACTACCATTGTCACCAACAGCATGAGGCTAAATTGCGTTGCGTGTCAAGCGCCTTAATCTCCCAACCTTTCTTTAAAAACCACAGTGAAAGTTGCAAGAAACATCTGATGCCACAAAACTATTTTGACACCTACCTGTTGATCCTGTCTCTGCAAATGCTGCAGTTGTTTAATGAGTTCTTCAAGCTGTCTGATGATGTCACGGCTCTCTTCAGCCTCTGAGCTCAGGGTGGCATTTTCCAGCCGCAGCACGCTGATCTGAAGGACCTCATTCTCGCACTTCTCTGCAGTTTCCAGTGAGAATTACTGCTATTTACTGCTCCTTAAATTTCTATCAAGTTTCTACTAGTATGCACTATTATTTGGACATGCCATTTAATATATCACAGGTCATAACCACATCTTGCTGCCAGGTACATAACAAGTACTGGAACATTCAAAACCTTACTGCTCTTCTTTCTTGCCTAAATCCCCCCTCCTGGATGCACAGTACTGACTGAAATATGATTCTCAAATAATTCAACGGGTGATTACAGTTTAAATAGCTCATTGTCTGACTGCAATTTAATTGACTCATCAACGGGTTACAGCTCAAACTGCTCAGCACAAGAGGTAACGTACGCAGACGTGTAGTAACTTTTGCCAGCTGTTTTCGCAGTTCCAGGATCTGGGCCTCCATGTCGCTCTTAGTCTCTTGTTCAAGAGCATTTAGTGCTTGAAGCCTCCTTGACAACAATTAAACATATGGTTTACTCCGCACATTCATGTTCAAGTACATTCAGTTTCTGTAGCCACCCAGAAAACAATTTAACACATGATTTACTGTACACATTCATGTCCACAATTAAGCAGAGATCTAGCCAGAAGGTCCAAGAGTGTGGACACACATTCCTAGTTTTCACAACTTTATCCTAAAAGGAAGCTTGTAAAAAAAATTAAACAATTATTGATTACTATGAATAGATATTTATAAGCTAATCTAATTACTGCTAATTACAGCAAAATCTGCTGGGCAGTCAAGATACAGGGTGGTTTCTTTTAAAAATATAATTTTCAAGCAGACCTTTGACTTTCCGAACAAAGAACTGACAGATGAATTTCAAAGGATTGACACATATATTACTATAATCGAGGACTGACATATCACTGTAACATTGTCACTCCTCTGACACAGCAGGTATATCTACTGTTTGCGAAGTCAGTCTTCTGAACAAAGCCATTCTGCAGTGATGTGAAATAGAATGGAGGTATTTGTCGAAAAAAAGCACATGACAGTCAAAGCTGATTCCCTTCACTTACTCTATTTCCTGTTCGTGCCCTGCTATGCTAGCCTGAAGGCTTTCTACACGCTGCAGCAGTTCATCGCGTTCTTCGTTGGTGTGGACAAGACTGTCTCGCAGATGGTCCTCACTTTTCTCCAGCTACATTCACCGATGTGCACACACAGATACATTAAAAAATTATTGCATGATATGGTATTAGATACATGTATCATAATGCCTATTTAGAAATCTGTGAAACATTTGGGTTTAGTCATATTCTACTAGCAAATGAGAAATCCACATACATATATGTGCATGATTTTTTTATGATTTAAAACCATTTATTTTAAATCCATACATGCATTTTACATGATATTCAGTATGCACGAGGTATTTTCCTACTTTCAATGTCCCCCCACAAAAAAAATTGAACTGAAAGATAAGCTCACAGCCTTGATTTTTTCGTGAGTGTGTCGCTGGTACTTCTCCAGAGATTCTTGTACTTCAAGAAAGTTCTGAATGGCTTCATCTCTTTGTTTCTCTACACTGCAATAGAACATCAAGAGAATCTGAACATCTTGGTACAAGTCCTTCACAAACTTTATTTCACAATCATCCTACTTACATGTTAAGTTAAAAGTGACAACTTTTATTAGATTATGTAGAAGTTAGTCACCTCCTAAAAACTCTTGAAAATGTCATGGATGGGGCTAGAACATGACTTCAAAAATATTTCTCTTGGGGTTCACAATGTAGCAGCTTTTTAAATGTGCTGTACCTGGTCCGGATGCATCGCTCTTCTTGCACTTCAAGGCGAAGCTCTTCAAGTTCTTGCCGACATGATAACAGCTGTTGCTGAAGACTGGCCACCTGCTGCTGGCTTTCTGTCAGGTGTTCTTCTGATGACCTAAAGTCACAAGTTACAGCACTGTGGGTTTTTGTTTTCAATCAATATTATTTTTAGTTTGTCAATGCATCTGTTGTGTTATGTTATACTCCATGTTACTGGAAGCAGATCGCCGAACAATTAGAGCGCTGGCCTCCAAACCTGAAGCTGCTAGTTCAATGCCCACTGCAGCACACTTCCTCCTAATTCACCCAATGCCAATGAGTACCTGACCCACAGAAGGTAAGAAAACGAGGGAGAGGAAATGGGGATCGCCCTCATGATGCTGCCCCACAGGAAAGTGGGGAGCGCTCTCATATAACCCACCACTCCCCTACAACCTGCAACTGGTCAGGTGACAGCCTTTACCTTTACTTTTGCTGTTATTTATTGTATCATCAGACTAAAAGGCCTTCCCCTACCATCCAGGGCTTATAACTTATAGACAAAACAAACTGAAACAATTTAACCCAACAAGTTCTGCATGTCTGATTAGCAGTATCCAACTACAAGTTACAGATGCAAACTGCTCATTAGCCCAGCAGACTAGTAACTTTTGAAATTCACTAGCCCAGTGAAACTTGACACTAGAATATGAATTTGGGGGAGAAGGAGAGAGGTGGAATATGACAGTATCTCTCGGCAACCAATTTCCGACACTTAAAATGAAAGTTCAGTGAAACTTTCAATTACGCCCCCAAGAGAAGTCATTTAAAATGTGGTCTTTTGGAGGAGTGGTTTTTATTATCAAATGATGCCCTCTTCGATGGTCAATATGCTATTATGTGTGGAACATTCTGATCATCTGGTAGAAAAAGACTAATGCCTGCAGCAATGTGCGAAACAAGTGAAACAAAGGTTGCCTCAACAGTCAGTGATTTATCAATTTTTATGGACTGGTAATTAAGACTTTTAGTATTCATGCACCACCGAGCCACTGTATTTACTCATCCCTGAAGATGGTCCACCTTTCGGGAGTGCATTTTACATGTCTGAGGTGAAGGTGAACAGCAAGCTTCCATTCCTTGTACCACCTATAAAATTGCTACCCATCTTCTCCACAAGAAGCACCCCCTGAATGACAGTAAAATATCAATAAACGTTCAAAACAATATGTGCTTCCAAACAAACTAAATGAAAAACATTGACAATCTGCATCAAACTGTTCTGTTGAACCAGCTGACCTCAGCGCCCTGTCCAGAGCCTCAGTCTCAGCCTGAAGCCCTTCCACCTTGTCCTGCAGTTCTGTCACATGGCCCTTCCGTGAGTTGAGCTCACTCTTGAGTTCTCCTTCCTGTCAGCAAGAGCCATTTAAGGAAAAAATAAATATCCAATACTCTACGCTCCAGCTCCCACCCTTAAACCACCATTACTGTCCAAAACATGCAGCTATGCTACATATGCATGTGAAACACTATGAACGTTTTCATCCCCCAACCTCCACTCCCCAAACAAACCTCACACTGTGTTACCTCAATAGCCACTTTTGCAGATGTGTGGTTTTGTAACTAAAGGACAGAAAAAGTTTGGGAAATTATCCTCTCCAAACTCCTTACCATTTCAACTCACCTTCTGTCTGATACGGTGAATCTCACCCACCAGTCGCTCCACCTCTGATAATAAACGCTGATTCTGCCGCAACAATTTTACATTACTTGTCTGTCTCTGATGGTCTTGTGAGTCACCAGAAGTGTCCGAGTTGTAATTTTCATCCGCTGGCTTTAGTGCATCTTTCCTCTGTTTAAGCAATCGAAGAAATACAACTATACCGAAACTTTTTTTAAACGAACAAACAACAACAAAAAAACCTTGGTTCTTCAGGTTTGTGTGATGTGTCTACACATGCAACCATGCTGTTATATGCAAAATCAAGCTTAGAGATGTTTTAAACTTAATATAAACAATACAGCTACTAACTTGTCTGAAAGTAATTATATATGCTTCTTGGTTCTTTTTTTCAAAGCTCATGCTATAAATGGTCCATGGCCTGAAAAGCCACGGCAAATCTGTCATGTGTGTGAACACCTATCATGGTATTCCCTGGTTTTGTCTGTGCAGTTTCCACATCCTGACACAGCATGTTTTTCACTTGATCAACAGCTGAAAGATCTTAAATTCAAGTCACACTGGCTGCACTTACATGCAAGCCAACAGAGAGAATCTGCACAATCAGCAATAGCCTTCATAAACTTGCGAGAAGTCTTTGTCTCATCTGACCAGTCAACGTGGCCCATCCACTTCAAGAAAATACCTCAAAGCACTAATGGCTGCTATAATATCCATTGCAATTTACACGCAGCGATTGGGAAGAGGGAACGTTTTCAATGAATGGCCGACTGGCTGAATTCCTGACAAGTTAACTGTTTCATAGCTGAACCAATGAAACGCCTGACACAGAGAAATTCTGCCTATTAACACTCACACTACAGGTAACTGACATGGACTCCCTTTACCAAATGAAAGAAACAAAAGTACCTTCTTGCTTGGTGTGCTAGCTGGAAAAGGTTGGCTGGCAAAGCCAGTGTAGGAACCAGGTACGGTGCTCAGTTCTGACCTAACGCTCTCCAGCTCCTCCAGACTAGCTGTGGCTCCAGGTAAAAACTGATCCCCATGAGAGGACATGTACAACTGGCTCTTTGCATGCCTCTGCATCGACTGACTCTTTTCCTTGCAGCTGTGTCACACACATTTTGTCAAAACACAAAATACTCAGTCCCCATAAACGAGAAAAGAAAACACACTCTACAGCATGCCACTGTTTATGACATAGCATGTAGTGTCATGTCTCCTGCTATGCAGCCCACGTGCCACATGCACTGCAGCTAAGTCTTTTTCCTTTTTGTTTTTTCGTCGTTTTTGTGTCGTCCTGATGAAGGGGTAGTGCCCCGAAACATGTAGATTGTCTTCGTCTTTGTCCTTTTCTAGCTTGGTACAGTTCCCTTGTTTTACATTTAATTATAGCATGTAGTCTTTATTCCATCCAAGACTACAGAATTGTGCTTCCTTTTCCAGCAAATCTATCCAGACTGCACTGCACAAGCAGATGTCAGCCAAATGAACAATCAAAAAGAATGAACTTAAACTACAGTGTACCATCTTCCAAAGTAAATCTCCCAATAGTCCCTTATATTGTTACCTATGCCAAAACATGTATAACATCAAAAATCATCATCAACCATAACCTTTAATACCCACCCCATTAAAACAATTCTTTGGATGACTTGTTTTTCTCTGTTATATAAAGACAACAGATCTCAAAATTTGAGTACGCAGCACTATCATATTAAATTTACAAGACGGTGGCCATAGGTGCAGATCATAAAAGAAATTGAAAGGAAAGGGTACAGGACAGTGCCAGCAGGTGTGCTGGCATCAACTAGAACAGTCAGAACCTCTCCCTCAGGTTTCATCAACCACCAAATAAAATAATCCTCATTCGATACCACTGATATTTATACAAGAAAAACAGGTGACTGCTGCTTGGAGGAAAAACCTTTCTTAAATTTAAAACAAGGGAACTGGACCAAGCTAGGACATGACAAAGATGAAGACAATCTCCATGTTTCGAGGCACTACCCCTGATATTTATGTTTGCACTAATCGAAACTTCCTTTTCCACGTATACTAATCACAAACATTCTTAATCTTTGGCACCACCAGTGTGTAATTCATCTAAATCGAAAGGGACATTTCTCCAATACGTTCTATCTAGCAAAGATTTCTTAAAATAGATTTCCTTCCCACAGAAGGAAGAATTCTGTCTGCATCTATGGATGCAGATGATGTAGCTTTAGCAAACATGTTTACAGCCAGCAAGACAACATGTTGTGGTTAGCCTGGTCACACGCTAAAATGACATCACAGTTTTGAGCTTTTACCACCCAGATGAATATGCATGGTTATTTGAACACATGAATGGAAGTAAGTCACTCCAGTTTGGGAAATTTATATCTTCTAGTAATGAACCAAATTTTTTGTTTTTAAATCTCGCACTCATGTCAGTCTTTATTAAGTGGAAAATCATGGGCTGACTGAATGACTGCTCATGTGACTCTTCTTCGATGTTCATTGAACTAAATAAGTTACAGACACAATCTATATTTTAGAATACCATTTTATTAGGCCTATGAAATATAGTGGCTGTATCTACGGCAGTATCAAGTATGGGATAACCTTAAAAACAGCAACAGTCGTATGAATACAAAACCTGTAAAACAATATGGAGGCAGGCACAGACGACTACTGAGACAGATAAACGGCAAATTATAAATCTTACTCTTCTACGGCCCTGGATTCCAGTCCAGACAACTTGTTCAACCTTCTTTCGGTTTCCACCAGTTTTCTTCGCATCTCTTCATACTCCATTCTCGTCTGTCGCACAATCGTTGATGCCGACGTATCTGACTCAGACATTTTTCGTATGCTTCCTTTACTAAAAAATGTGATTTATCAATTTCTAATCAGCACTTTAAAGCCCATGTTTTGTTAAACACATCTTTAACACTACGATCGAACTGTCTTTTGCAGTAAAGTGTACGGCGACAAAAATCGAAACATGCCGAGACCTGCTCCTTTTCTGGCATCATGAAATCATGCGAAAGTACTTTCAAAACATTAAATGTCTTCTCCCCTCCTTAACTTCACGATCATTTCTTCGGTTGCCTTGTGACTTTCTAAAGCAATCTGGACCATGACAAGGTACCAACACTTCACACTTCGCTGATCTGAGAATGTAAACACGGCACCATTCTTGACAAACCGCCGTCTGCGTTGATTGGTTGCATCTTTGGTGGTAGAAGTTCAAGGTCGAATCCACTGCAAAGTTGGATTAAATAAAACTTATGATTTTGTTTAAGGTAAACAAATGCATTAAAACTGTTCTCTTAAAAATAACATTCTGTCTTTTCAATATTTGTGCTTGACATTAGCTATATTTTATTTCCTCATTCGATGGCACTGATATTTTTGTTTACTGCGCTTGCGCTAATTGAAACTTCCTTTTCCGCGTGAGTCAAACCCGCAACCGAAGCTACTTGAAGATCGGAGTTTGTAAAAACTTCGATACGCCTGATCATGGTAAATGTTTCGTGAAAATATTTACAAAGATGCAAACTTGAGAATCTGCTTTATATATTTCCTGTATTGTTGGATGTGGATGGCAGCTTACAATGCTTCTGTTGAAAGATTGTGAGGAGCAAGTCGTGTGTCTGGCGCAGAGGCGTGAGAAACTTTTGTAGGGGGTGCGTGTAGATCCAGAGAAGTATTCACGCGGAGCCATAATTTTGTAGAAATATTTCAGGGAAATTTTAAGTGGGGAAAGAATTCAGAAAGGTGCTTGGGAGTGGGTTGGTTAATGCTGCTGCTGGAATTTTTAGAAGTGGTATACAATTTTGAATAATTTGTTGTTTTAATGTTGCAGGGGTTTGTAAAAGTTATCAAAAACAAAGCATACTTCAAGAGATTTCAAGTGAAATTTCGCAGGCGACGAGGTAGGTCGCTACATATTTTTTTTTAAAAAGTATAATCAAGTACAAATAAAGTCAGCAGAGCTTAGTCTATTTCATTGCTTGCTAATAATCATGCTATTGCTAGTACACGCTTTCACTCCAGCTCCTGGAGAATTAATACTAGGTTTCCTGGGGAAGAGTGTTTATCTTTTAGACATGATTCCTTTCCAAGGTTAGAATAAGTTCAATAATGCACGATAGATTGTCTTCCAAAATTTCACGAAGGCGTCTAGATCACTTTTGTTAATGCCATCAGCTGTTTTATCTCATTTTCTGTAGAGGGGCGCACTGATTACTATGCAAGAAAACGACTGATCTTTCAAGACAAGAACAAGTACAATACTCCTAAATACCGTTTCATTGTGCGCACGACCAACAGGGATGTGATTTGCCAGGTAATAGCATTTCTTTTTGCTGTTTTCATCTTTAGGTCGTTATATGTTCTGCTGAGTGAGCTGCTATTATGATGGTGCAACACCTAAATGCTTATCTCCAATACAGATATAAATTGTTTTCCTGTTTGCTTTTTTGTTGGTATGTGGCACCTGCTTATCAAACTTTTACAGAGACCATGGAATACCAGTACTGGAGAACTGTGCTGAAATAAGCGAACTCTAGTATATGTGAATTAAAGGATTCGCCTAAAGGTCTTCATTTTTTTTACTCTTCTAGGTAGCATATGCCAGAATCGAGGGTGACGTGATTGTGTGCGCTGCATACTCTCATGAACTGCCCCGATATGGTTTGAAGGTAGGGCTGACCAACTATGCGGCTGCATACTGCACTGGGCTTCTTCTGGCCAGACGGGTACGTAGCAGTGGCAACAGTCTTTCTGCTTTTTAAAAGATTTTCCCTAGAACATTATTTGTGCAGTTGAACATTTCTATTATTTTGCTTTCAACTTTTTTGGGTGCAACAGAACGTTTCATATAGATTACGGCATAAAACGTGCAAGTTTTTTTTTAACCTTTTGAACAGCTGTTGAAGAAGCTGAAGCTTGATGGGATTTATGGTGGACAAGAGGTGGCAGACGGTGAGGAGTATTATGTGGAGGACCAGGAAGGGCAGCCTGGTGCATTCCGTGCTTATCTGGATGTTGGCCTGACGCGCACTACCACTGGAGCCCGTGTCTTTGGGGCACTCAAAGGAGCTGTTGATGGAGGAATCGATATTCCACACAGGTAAAGAGTTGTTTCTGTCTGGTTACACTTTCATGTAATGGTTATATTTAAGCAGTCTGAGCCAGGTTTCAAAGGTGTAGCAAACCTAGAGAAAAATAAGCATAGGCAGCTGGGTTTCAAAACAGTCTACAGTGTAACAAGCTTCACACGCTTCTGCAGATGCTGTTGAGCAGTGACAGTGACGAGGAAGTGTGGTGCCATGCATGGTATCAAACCAGCACCTTGGATTCAAAGGCCAGATGTGTTTTGCAAAGACAGAATTCTATCCACTAGCAAAAGCCCTATACCTACTAGGTCATTCCCTCCCCCAACTAGATCCACCAAAAAACGATTCAGCTCATGCTTTTTCTTTTGCCTTTTTCCCTGGTGGCTTCATGTGCACATTTATTGACCATTGTGGGAATCTGGAAGACATCTGTTTTGTTCATATTCTTTTCTTCCTGAAATGAACCGGTTTGTCCTTTTACACGTTTGTGGGGGCACACACACACACAGCCTCATTTCTTCCATTGCTGGAGTTTTTGTCAACAGTAGGAAACCTCAAATTGCACATTCATGAGGATACATTGGAATAATTTCAGCATGCAGGAATATATGGCATATTCACCTTTATTCTGTCTGGTTGTCATCCTGAAGGGTTTTATTGTAAAAAGTGGTCTGCTTAAATTTTAAATTTCCTTGATTATAAGAGCTTTTTTTTTTTTGTCGTGTTCTAGCACCAAGCGTTTCCCTGGCTATGATGCTGAGACTCGGCGGTACAATGCTGAAGTGCACCGCAATTACATCTATGGAAAGCATGTTGCGACCTTCATGGAACATCTGCAGGGGGAAGATGAGGCCCTGTACCAGAAGCAGTTTTCTTGCTACATAAAGCTGGGCATCACCCCAGACTCCGTAAGCCAGTGGCTCACCTATGAAATACATGACAAGTTCTTTTGACAATTGCTTTTCTGAAAGGATGCACATTTGAAACAAATTACAATAATTGTGGAAACCTGATGAGGATTGCATTGAAAAAAATGTGATACATGACATTACCGTTCATGCTGATTTAAAAAAGATGCCATTGGATTGGGAATTGAAAGTCGCATTTTAGCTTTTTTTTTTTTTTTGCACATGCACTTCTTAGAATTCATGTAGCATTAGCCATGAAACTGCCTGTTGTGGTAGACAACTAAGTGTAGAGTTTTTCCTGCTGTGGCAGATTGAGGAAACCTACAAGAAGGTCCATGCAGCCATTCGTGCCGATCCTGAAGCTAAACCCAAGCCAGAGAAGACTGTGGAGAAGAAGAGGTATGTCTTCCATGGCAATTTCAGTGGCCAGGGATACAGATACAGCAAAGCCTACCCTTTAACACTTCTAAAATATACCAGAATCAGGTTTTAACAGAGAGGGGTCTTAATAGAGGGTACATATAGTGTAACCCACCTTGGGTTGCTGACAGATTTTGATCTCCAGTGGGGAATGTCTTATAGGTTCTGCTTTTTTTTTGGGGGGGGGTACCACTGTATGGACACGTGCTAACATCGATATGCTAAAGAATATCCTTTGGTTGTCGTTACATACTAGCAGAAAGTCTATTTGGTGTTGTGCAGCAGTGCTTGTACACAGCACGTTTGTAATGATGCTGTTGTTTGCAGGTGGACTCGTGCTGCCTTGTCTCTTGCCCAGAGGAAAGCTCGCGTTAAGCAGAAGAAGGAAGCCTTCCTCAAAACACTGGAATCTAAGGAGGAGGATGAATAAACATTGCACTTGTTGCATGTGGACAGAAATAAATTGGTCATCCACTGATTGTGTTGCTTTTTGTTGACATAAGGGATGCCTTGCTGTTAATTCATAACTGTGAACTATTATTCTCATGCATAAGACAAGTAAAACGCCATGACAAAACATCCCGTAGTATGAGTTGTTGGCATAAACCAATCGTGGTATGGTAATCATTTTTTAGCTTTAAGGGAGATGGTGTGAGAAGACAATAAGTGCTTGCAGTAAAATCTGAACAAGTCAAATCTCCAAACGACGAAGATTCAAAAGACGACAAAAAAGTTGAGAAAGAAAATACTTGAGGCTGCATCCACGATTTAACAAATGGGGAGCAAAGTTCAAAATAGTTTTCAGTAACACTTTGCAGAGGATCCCGCTAGCTGCTGATTCGCATAAGTCCAGACTGTTGTCTCAATGCTTTGTGTAACACTGGTGTGGTCTTTGGACAGCGGTCTAGACCTTGGTGTTTTATCTTTGGATACTCCAGTCTACACATGCACAGTTTTCACAAGCAGACACGGACCAATGCTTATGGGCCTGCATGTTTACCCATGCACAAATACAGTAAGTGGAATGAAGTATTGGAGCCAAGGAAAATGAAGTCTTTTTTTTTAATGAAATTGTTAACAAGAAAACAGAAACTGTCAGTAATGTCAAAACTACCTCATACTTGGCATGAGTTAGCTGAAACATAGACATTAATCATTTGATTTTCATGAATAAAATGTGGAGTTTGCTGTGATTTGTTTACCCATAGCTACATAGAGCACATGCATCTTATTGATAACTGCCCTATGGGATGAATAAAGGGTTGGAGTTTTTTTCAGTTTAAGATGCTTCAAAAATGAACTTACAGAAAATCAACCCCATAACTGCACCCTCCCCTAACCCTCATCACCCATCTCTAGAGGAGTAGGGCTGCAGGGCACTACCCCATCATCAGGACAGCAAAGATTTCATGAACTGACTAAAGTAGACACAAGTTCCAGTTTATTATGTCCCGATAAAGGGGTAGTGCCCCAAAGTTTTGACTATCTTATGTTGCTGGGTTCAGTTTCTGCTCTCACTATGGGGCAAGAGAACATGCAGACCACAGCAATAATAGAATGCACAAAGTAAATGGCTTATTTTCCCTAGCTGGTTTCTAATATATTACTTCAGTCTCAAAGCCTTTTTCCAAAGCTGCCAGAAACAATATTATCTGTGACATGAAGTGTACTGCTTTACACCCTAGAGATAATATCTAAAGCTGGTATTTCTCTGCACGTTCTTTATCACCAGCAATCTTCATATGCAAAAAATCAAAAGACTTCCTTCACAACCTGCCCTTAGAAAGGAGGGGGGGGGAGGTATTTGTTGCTTAACGTCCAGTCGCAAACTAGGTGCATTCGTACAAAGGAGTGTCGTTTCATTTCTAAACCAAACACATGCATGCCTCATTGCAAGGGGCAAAAACAGCTGGTCTGGAGGTGAGAAGTAGCTTTGTCACGATCATTCAGTCTGATACACAGCAGAGAAAGGCAAAAATTTTAAGTGGGAAAGCCAATTGAGTGATTCTCAAGAAACAAAGAGCTGATGGGGGACTTGGCAGGGCAATTACAGTTACATGTTTGGTGTAATGCAGGCATTAGAAAGCAGTAACTTTAGACAAATCATAATTCAAGGTTTTCCTCTATATGGCTTTCTGCAGAAAGATCAGAGATATCTTACAAAGCATGTAATGTTAATCTTGATGAACACTAATCTTAGCACCAGAAAACTGTTATAGACATTTAGATGAAATGTGAATCAGGATAAATCCAATTCCAAGAAAATACAAGTGTTCATGTTTTGTTTCCACCACTGTATTCTTCATCTGATTAAGTAGAACATGCTAGTCAAGGACCTATAATTTCTTACATGATGTAAGTACATGTGCAAACAAAATTGTCATTAATGGAAATGGAATGAAAATGGGGTTCTTGTAGCTTGTGATTTCTCCAAGTACAGATTGAAATTTCGCAGTTAATGCAGTCCATGGAATCTGTTTTGTGGTCATGAAGCTGAATGTAATGAGCAATGAGTAACTATTTTAAAAATTTATACCACAATGAGTAACTATTTTTAAAATTTATACCAGAAGATCCTAGTTTAGAATTCTTTCAGTACTGCTAGAGTTAGCTTGTGGACTGGTTTTTTTTTCACAACAACAAAATTTGGGTTTGTGAATTTTTACTGAATGTCCATTTGTTAACATAGGAGTGGATCTTGGGCTTCCATTTCCTTATACCATTTTGTAAATGAATCAAGTAAAACCCCAAAACTGACTGATGCCAATTTAACTTTATCTACTAAATAAATGATAATTCTTTTCTGGAGGCAGATATATTGGTAATCATCTCATCCTGTTTAAAATAAGAAAATGTACTGTTGAGTGCAAGATGATAAAGCAAACAGCCAGTAGGAACACTTTTGGTTCTCAATCAAGTTGAGTTTTCTTTATAGTGGATGGTCACATTAACATCCAACATCAACAGACTAAGCCTTCTCATTCATGATGGATACAGTTGTTTTCTTTTTCTTAAACAGACTACACCGATATCAAAATCTTCTAGTGTAAGTTCTTGTAAGGATTAACAGTATGTGATTCACACAAAAAAGGTGGGATGCATTGAAAAATTGTTCAGATGATATTTTTCAAAATGGTAATGCTGAAGCATTCCATAACAGACAAAGCCATTGCCTTCCATCCATCTGTACCTTAACTGAAAGCAAAAGATGCACCAGTGTCACTCAAAAAGCAAGTCAAAACAGGAGCAGCTAACTGGTGTCGTCTTTCTTGGTTGTGCGCTTCCGCTGATGAGCCAGTTCATCCAACTTCTTGTTCAGCTTTCTCTGCAGCTGTGCAGTGCGCTCAGGAGGCACATGTCTGGACGGTGGCCTACCACCCTGGCAGAGATTGACTTCGTGGCGCAAGTTCTGTCGTGCATAGATCCGAGCAGCCTCCCCACAACCATGCAGTTCTGGCATCATGTGCTCCAAGCAGAATCTGCAGCTGCAGAAACGGCAGTTTCCACCTAGAGTGCCAGTCTTGGTTTTGCACTTGCTAAATTTGCATTTCCAGTCCACAGCTGCTGCTGCAGCCAGCAAAGAGTCAAAGTCATCGTTGTCTATTTTGGATAATGCTTTAGCCGCCTCTTGTGCTTGGGATGGTGCCTTGGTTTTAGGCTTGCTGGTCTTTTTCTTCCCTTTATGTGATGCATCAGAAGAAGCAGGGGGAGGCTGCAGGCTGCCTCTTGCACGTTCTTTAGGTAGGTCTGTATTCTTATTAGCTTTGTCTTTCTCCGAGACACCGCTCTTTTCTATCTTCCTTGAAGCTTCCTGCATCAAAGAATCTTCCTGAAAATCAGAAGGCTGCTGCAGGTTGATATTTGTGCACTCCATCAGTAAATCTGCACTGCTGCCAATGCCATTAATGGTGTCTTTATCACCAGAATCATTCGCCTGCTCACCTGAGAGTCCCTGCACCAACTCTATGCAACTAACAGTGTCTTTATCAGCAGCATTTCCCTGGTCATCTGAGAGTCCCTGCACCAACTTACATTTTCCTAAAAGTTCTTCATCAGTTCCTTTCTGTTGCTCACTTGGTGAATCAACCATTTGTGGCAGAGATCTAGGGATGGCACTTGACTTTGACACGACGACATAGCGATCCTTGCCTTCTCCACTGCTGATGTGCACAAGCTGCAGTCTCTCTGAAATTTCATGAATAATCATGCGTTCGTAAGATGTAAGAGAGCTAGAGAAAGTTATTGAGGACTGTTCAGGATTTGCCTGGAAACCCAACAACAAATGTTCAAACTTTGTCACTTTTTCTTCTGTTCCTTCTGCTGTATCATTTGTCATATCTGCTTTTTCTGCTTTTGGCTGACCAGCTTTTTGCTTGCTCTGCTGTTTCTGTTCTTTACCTCTTTTTTCTTGTTTACTTTTGTTGTCCTTGTCATCTTTTGAGGTTGCCAGATGAAATGACTTGTATGTTTGCATCTTGCTCTCTACTATTCCCTGTAAGTACCCTTCTGCAGACCACACTTCACCAGCTTCTGTCATATAGTCTACAAGAGACTTCAAGAATGGGTCTGCGCTCACAGTGTCACTGTCACAAACCACTGCCAGATGCCTCCGGGCACGAGTTATGGCCACATTGATTCTCCGATTCTCTGCCAAGAATCCAACTTCTTTTTTTTCATTGCTTCTAACAAAAGAAATTACAACAGCTTCCTTCTCACGTCCTTGGAAGCCATCAACAGTTTTTACTTCAAGTTTAGGAAATTCCATGCATAGCTTCTGGCGTATGATGTCTACCTGGAGATTATAGGGCGAAATAACAGCAATTTCACCTGGTGGAACACCAGCCTTCACAAGACGCTGAACATGAGCTATGACAACATTGGCTTCACCCTCATTACCTTTGGAACTTTCAGCAGGGACGTCAAGTTCCATGAGGTCACAGCCAGCAGTGTCTACCAGCAGAAGGGGTGTAGCTGTCTCAGGACAGTCTTCGACACCTGACAAATCTTTGAGCAAGTGACTAGCAACAGAGTCATGGGCCTGGAGACGGCCTTTGTACAACTGCTGTGATGGCCAAACCATTATGTCTTTGTGCATGCGGTACTGCACAGTTAGCATGCGCACTGCCCTGTCTCCATACATGTCAATTACACGTTCCATCAGGGTGACACCTAAACCCTCTTTGGCTGCATCTTGTGAAAGAATAGTGGGAGGTAGCTGGTGGATGTCTCCTGCCAGAACACACTGCGGACCATGCAATAATCCAATCCAGCATGCAGCCTCCAAAGCTTGTGAGCACTCATCAATCACTACAAGCTGGAAATATGACTTCTGGAGCAGTTTTAACGGTGAGTCTGGACCAGCTGATGTCAGAGTAGCAAGGACAACATTTGAATGTGAAAGGACCTCCAAGACGGCAGCTTCCTCCCTCTGTCGGACTTCACGTCGGAGATCTTTGATTTCATCTTTTATCACAGCCCTTTCTTTTCCTGATGATCCCTTAAGCTTTCTCAAAGTTTTTTGTATATCGTTACGTACATCAACCAACAGTTTGGTTTGGTCACTGGATGTAATCATTGCATCAAGGCAAAAGCTCTGGATATGTGGAAGAACACGGGCTGGATGCCCAATGCGCACAATGCGTCTTTCATGCACAGACAGTCGCTCAACCAGGTTGTCCACTGCCACATTTGATGGTGCCAGGGCTAACACCTTCAAACCTTGGCGGACTGCCTGTAAGATGATCTCCACAACAGTTGTGGTTTTTCCTGTGCCCGGTGGTCCATGAATGACAGCTACCTCTGGCTGTGCTAATGCAAACTGAACTGCTTCCTGCTGGGAAGCATCCAAGTTAGAATTGATCCACTGTATTTGAGGAGGCAGAAGTGGAGGAGTCAAGTCTGACAGACCAAAAAGAACATTGATCAGTCTCTGCACAGTGCCAGATGAGTAGTGCTGAAGGTCATCCAGTGCCCTCTTTAGTCTCTTGTATGTAATTTCGTTTGCCAGCTTGATCAGTCGATAAAGTTCATTGGAACTACTGTCCAAGGAACCAGTTTCATCTGATTTGTCCAGTGCTATTTGAATGTTTGTTGGTGATAACCGTGATACAATTCCTGTTGCCAGCAAGTCATCCTGCAAGCTGCTGTTGGTAAGACTTATTCCCGCAATATCCCCGGGAGAAAATTTATGTGCTGGCAATTCTCCGTTGACAACAGGACCCGAAGTCTTAAAGGTGAGAACGGTGCGACCATACAAACCTGTACAACATTCGCTGATCTCTAACTTGAGAAGACAGATGCCCTGTTGTTGCAACTGCTTGGGAGAACAGTGTGCAGTTCGTTCTCTAGTCTCCTCTATTTCAGCTGCTCGCTCCTTCTCCAGTAATTTTTGAGTCCGAGACACAAATTTTTCTATTCCAAACATGGTAACTAAGTTTATCTGCGATTTACTGTTCCTGCGTCAAAGCTATGTCAGTAATCCTGTCTTCCACTGACTTCACTTGGCATCGACAGCAGACGACTAAAGTTTGTTCGCATTATTTGAAGTCGACAGCTGTGAAACTTTCAAAACCTCTTGACTATACCATCAAAGAATGACGACACAATTGTCAACAGTTACGTTACGGTACGGTTATGCTATCTGTTCACGAAATCGTTAGTGGAATACAGTCTCATGTGAAAGTCCCCACTACATCAGTGTTTTCGTCATGGTTGTGAAACCATGCGAAGGAAACACTAAATCAGAGATAAATTGTCACCCCTGCCAGCTTACTTCCGGTAGCAACAAACAAAGCGAAGCTAGTTATTGTTTTGGAAATTCTGCATTCAATAGAACTTAAAATCAAACTGATAAATTTCAAAACTGTGAACATGCAAGATCAGCCTTTGTTCGTTCGGAAATGGAAACGAGTGCATGAAATACTGAGTGGCTGTGTGAAGTAGAAGGTTTCGTGTCTGAGCGTTGGAAATGTTGAAGATTCTTACTTTAGATTGGAGAAAGTTGAATTTGGGCCTCACCGTCGCACCTTGCAGTTACAGTTGCATCTTAACGGAGTGGAATAAACTGCAGCTGTTGAAACATTTGATAGGTAATCCTGTATACGTGAAACTGTATCCTCTTGTATATCGTTCAATGCAGAAAATTCAGAGGCTAGGTCAGATGCAGAACGTAACATTACTGGCCATTGAATTGATATAAGCTGGTAGTGGTTTGTAGTCTACTTCTACTTCAATACTTCTACTTGTCTAGATCTAAAGTTACTTTCAACTTGTAACTAAATGTAAATATAACACGGTTATATTATCTGTCTGTTTGTAACGTCCTGAAGAAGTTGACGTTGACTTGTCTTACTCGATCACGCTTGGCAAAGTTTTGTTGTACCTAAGATTATATTATACTTGAAATATTATGTAGTAGCATTAAATTTGACAATAAAGTGAATTGGCGGCACCAGTTTTAAATGCAGTCGATTTGAAATTTAATAAATCTTCGATAGACAGTAGACAATAATTTGTATTTTCACCCCAAGGATATTGCAGGTGATTATCATGTTTTTGGCATTACATGTAGATGTATTTTTAATGTGAATTGTGTGTATGTTTGTAAGATAAATCTATACATGTACAAGCTTATGACAATCCCAGACTAAAATCTGTGTAGAAAATCTGCTGTGTAATTTTAGTTCTTTGCATATGGTAATGTATTTCTTTGTCTGCCAACAGATATGCCATAATTTTACATGAATCAAAACCCAAATGGACGGGACTGACAACCATATTGACATCATTACTAAGGTTAGCAATCCAGTCCTCATAATTTATTGTGTTGTTTGTGGCTTTAAATAGAATATATATTAATTTAGCATTTACTGGTGTTACTTGATCAAGTTAGTACTTTGTACTAATTAAAAATAAATAATACCACCTGTAAGTGTAATATTGAAAGGAGTACTTATGCACATTTATATTCCAGTAGGGAAAACAGTCATGCCTTTGGTTCTTGAAGTAGTAGGATATTTATTTCATAAATTTAAATCTGTTTTATCAGACGTGCTTTTGCAGTGAATTTAAATTTGCTGAAGAAAACAGATTTGTTATTTTTCCACTTGTTCGTGTATCACTATCAGTTACAAGTATTCTTATGTCACTAAACATTGTTTTTCAGAGAGAAAATGATTGGGATAACTTGAGAATTACTTCACCCAGAGAGACAAGACGTAGTGAGAGAAAAAGGAAAAATCGGCAGCCAATTTTTAGTCCAGATGACTTTCCTACTGGAAAACAAGGGTCATTATCATCAGCGTCACCAAAGAAAAAATGCAGAGGAAGACATAAATTGGCTGCTTCCTCTGCTATTAAAAGACCATGTGATGTTTTACCAGATGGTAACATCATTTTTTCATGGTGTGTGTGTGTGTTGGTATGAATAAAATAGCACTTGCAGTTTAGTGTTACATGGTAATAAAGTATCTTGGCATTACCATAGGAAATGTTGGACTGCATTAGTGCACTGTCAACATTTTTAGCTCTTTAGCTTAGCATAGATTGTGATGTTCATGTTGCAGGCAAACCTTTCATTTGTGACCTCTGCCATTCACCATACGTATGTAACCCTCTGCTTTCCAAGGGTGGTTCACGGTTTCATCGTAGTCGGCATATGCCCAGTCCAAGACAAAAGATTAGCCCAATCACTGGGAAACTGCTTACTCTATGCAATGCTTGTGGTAAGTTTCAGAGGATATTATTGTGGGTAAAAAAAAAATTAGAATAAACTTACCACCATGAATGGAACAACTTGAAGTGCTATTCTTAGCCCGGCATTAAACTGCAAATGGTTGTTCAAAGTCGGTAACTTATTTGGATGTCTGTGAACCTTAAAGAATTTGGGGGAGGCTCTGTGTCTGTTTTACCTTCAGGATCTCACAGAAGGTTCAGTAGCAGCCCACTGTCACCATTTCTAAAGTTTTTTTTTTAATATTTGGAAATTTTTTATTGATATATTGAAATGTCAATGATTAAGGATGCCTTACACTTGTGTGAAGATTTTCTAAATAGGAGCATGTGATCGCTAATGAATAAATGAAAAGGAACAAGTGACTGCCACTTGGAGATAAACCTAAGTTACCAAAAACAGAATTGAACCAAGCTATACATGATATAATTAATAGACGACACAGACAGCCTACAGTTTTGGGGCATTACCCTTTCGTCAGAACAACACAAACACAAACAGAAAAAAAAACAGATAAAGGCCAAAACAGATGAAGGCCAAGACAAAAAAAAACAACAGGCACTTAGGTCTCCGCTTCACCCAGCTCAGTGCCTGTTTTTTGTCTTTGGCTTCATCTGTTTTGGCCTTTATCTGTCTTTTTTGCTGTTGGTGTTTGTGTTGCCCTGATAAAGGGGTTATGCCTCAAAACTGTTGAATGTCTGTGTTGTTTATTAGCTTGGCTCAGTTCCTTTTTTTTAACTCATCAATACATGCATGAGTGGTTTAACTGAAAGAGGTTCAACGGAAACAGGAGGATACATTTACATTTCTGAAACGTGTATTCCTGTTAACTCCCTCAGGAAATTCTTTAGATGGACCACGTCTCTTGAAAAAGCCAGTTCTACCATCAGCTGAAGAAAAAGAAGCTTACGTTACTGAAGCTAAAGCTTTTGCCAGAAATTTAGCTGCCGAAGTGCAGAATCCAAATGGTAAATGTTTTTTTTTAACTGTCCCTCCCTCCCTCCCATCCTTCCCTTCCATGCTGTCTTTCTTTCTCATACATTTTATCTTGTGTACCTCGTCTACTAATTCTTGTGACAATCAGTTTTGCTGCACGTCTCTCATCCATTTTAAGGTCTCAATAACAGTGTTTTGCATTATGTACAACTTATTTGCAGTGAAGGATATAAACCTTTGCAGTTTAACAGGCTTTAAACCCTTTCTTTGTATATATTTTTGTGACAACACATTTTGCAGCAGAGAAGTTTTATTGCCCCACTTTCAAGAAGCAACCCTGTCGGTGCCTGCAGACTTACATCAATGCAGATGGTAAATATCTCCATGAGAACTAGGAGTGAAACACATTTTGATAAGAAAAAGATGGTCAGGATCTTCTTAGATCTTTAAAAAGTGAATAAATTTTGGGACGATTATTGTAAAATATGTTCATCTTGGTAAAATATCATGTGAGAGTACTGCTGTTGTAAAAGGTTGATTATTTTTAGTCTGGTGTGTGTTGGTAGGGTCAAGGGGCATCAGTAGTGAGTGGAGGTGTGGTAGGGCAGTGTGTGCTGAAAAAGCTGAATTCTGTAACATTAAAGTCTTTGGAAGTTTCATTTAGCTGTTTCTAGCCAGTATATAAGAGGGGCATATCATTTCATTTTATTCATTGCCAAAAATTGTTTTTATATTTTATTTTTAAGATGCTGTAATGTTTCAGGAAACAAAACATTAACAAGTGAAAGGGCTCAGAATTTACTTCACCTATTCCAAGAGGCCAAAAAGTTAGCAGCAGAAAAAGTCTATCAGTCCACTGAGCTTGGCAAAACTTTGTTTGCAAAAAAGAAACTTAAGCAGTAAGTTCTGTTTCAGTGACATTCACCATTGATGGTTTCATAGTAAGGGCATGTCCTCCGATGCATCATTACAATTTTCAACGCAGCTGACATACAGCAGGCAAACCAGACAAAAGAATCACTTATCTGTGTGTGGAAATCTCTCCCTATTTCCATCTGCCTTTGCCTTTATTTATGGAATAAATGTTTTTTTTTTATCAGCAACTTCCTTTGAGACTTCTTGATGTACCTCTGTGTGACAGGGGTCAGATAGGTCTTGGCAATGGGATGAAGAGGTCAGCTCGATTCGAGTCTTACATTCTGGAGAAACGTACCTATCTGAAAAAACAGCTGGGATTTTGTGAACGTGCGACTCAAAGAGTCCTTTGCTACTCTAACAACTTTCTGCATAAAAAGCTCAAGACAGAAGAAGTAAGTTGACTGTACAGATGGGGATGCATGCTTCAACTGAGTGGAAATTACAGAAAGCACTTTTCTTTCACTTTTGAAAAGTCTCATATACTCTGATTATGCATGTCATAGCGTGGAAGCCGCATTGTGCGTCAAAAGGGAAAAGCTGCCATGGGTCTTCTTGAGCCCCTAGAGAAGATAGCACACTGGCGTTGCTGCATTGACCACTGTGTTCGAGTGAGTATTTCCCAGCTATGAGATAATGAAGTATTCTTAATAAAAAGGAATATGCGTTTGGCACTTGGAAATGAACCTAAGTTAACAAAAAGGAACTGCCAAGCTACTTGACACAGACAACAGTTTTGGGGCATTACCCCTTCATCAGGACAATACAAATAGAGACAGATAAAGGCAAAAAAAAAAGGCACTTCGCTGAGTGGAGTGAGGTGAAGAGAGTCGTACATCCCACAATGTACATGCCCATGTAATCCCATCATGGGATGTACGAGCCTCTTCACCTCACCTCACTCAGCGAAGTGCCATTTTTGTTTTGCCTTTGTCTCTATCTGTTTGTGTTTGTGTCGTCCTGATGCCCTGAAACTGTTGTATATGTTGTTTATTGTGGCTTGACTTAGTTCCTTTTCGTTAAAGTATTCTCTTTCATGTCCTTAGCAGTTAGTGTTTGATCCTTGAAATAGAAAGATGGGGGAGGGGTGGACTTTGTATGTTTGTTGATCTTCTTTTACTTGCAGACTCCTTCCTTCCTTCTTTCCAGGGGTGGCCTGAAGCAGAAACATGCTTGGCACCAACGCAGAGGTTGTTGGTTCAGAACCCATGTCCTGCACACATTACTTTCTCTGAATATGACACCTTTACAGCTCTAGTTGTCAGAGTTTTCTCCAGGTGTTCTAATTTCCTCCCCCATCCTCCTCTCCGCTACTTGCCCCATCATGATCTAGGCTTTGTTGCTGACATGATGTTAATAAACCCATTCTTTCTTCCTTCCACTAGTTTGTTTGTTTCATTCAAGATTCCCATAAGGTTGATTTTTCGTGAGTAAACTGAGCAAACACTTGATGACTGTTTTGCTGACAGATAGTACATTCCCACCGAAACCTGCTGCAGCAATGGAGAAGGCGTGCGTGCATCAACCAGAGCGAGGCTCGCCGTGTTCTAGCTGAGATGCTGACTCCCTCTGGTAGGAAGGCATGGTAGAGTGATGGAGGTTAAATGTGGTTGACTGGGTGTGCACTGTGACTTTGGCTGTGCTCTTTTTGTTGTTAACAAAAGTAACAGGTAGGGATCTCAACCAGTTAAACAGTCATGCTGGGAAAATTTTGCTGGAGCTTCCAGAAAAAAAAGAAAGGGATGCTGTAGAGTTTTCAACTTTTGTTTCCTTTCTGCTCTCCAGAGTGCTTAGATTTCCCAGATAGTTTTGTTGTTCATAGGTCATGCAAAGCATAGTGAGCCTAGAAACATTTTTTATTGTAATTGGAAAAATGTTGTATTAGCCTGACAGTCTTTTATTTGACAGGTGGTGTAAGGTCAAACTGCTACAAGTTCATTGAGTGGATTACTGGGTGCAGCCAAAGCACCATAGGCAAAGTCCGAGATCACATGCGGCGAACTAAAGGAGATCGTGAGCCACCAGCACACGGACTGTTGAACTACTGGCAGCGTACTTCACACTCACGAACAAAGGCTCAGAAAGTGACAGCCACCATTACAAAAGGTGATGGCGAAGCCATCATGAGATGCATTTGTCGGCAGCAACTTTCAATCAACTTTCTTTTTTTAAAGACACATCTGCAATTTACTCTGAATTTACCTTTATATTGATGTTTAATTCACACTCTTTTCCTGTTACTCCCTGCTGCTTTTTTTTAACACAGGAGGTGTGTTGTATAAGAATCGATTGATCAGTGCCAGATCCAGTAATGAAGGCCATTTTTTTTCTTGCAGATACAAGTAAGTTTTCTTCCAAGAAGGCATCGTCATCTGCTAATGCACCGAAGACTATAAACTTTCCTGAACACTTATCTCTGAGTCCAGTCAGTGGTATCTCATCCAGTGAAAAAAGTGCTGAGGTAAGTTGATAACTTGCCAGTCTTTTTTTATGCCACAAATCCAGGTAAATGGAGCTGTTTACTGAGTCCTGATGAAACAGAGAGGTGACTCCTGCTTGTAGGGTCAGGGTGTTGCACCTTCTTCATGATAGCTAAAACATACAAGTCGCATTTACAGAGAAGGGAAGAAGATCAAGGAATAGGAAGGATAGAAGAAAAGAAAGGCTAGCATCAACCAAAAGTCAGTCCAAAGTCATCGCAATTTCTTGTCTTGCATAATATTACCTTCATACCTATTGCATCATCGTGGTATTACCTTGTGTCCTTGTGGAATGTGTGTGTGTGTGCGTACAAATATATGGCTGCAGTTAGAGGAACAGCAACGGCAGCTGAAGCTTTTGCAACAGCAACTTTTGGAACAGCGGTCCACAATGGAACAGCAGCAACAGCTGCTGCAGCAGCAGATCTTGACACACGCCAGTGTGCAGCTGTCTCAGAATGCCACTGTAAGTAGTCCTCACATTCACGTAGCTTCTTTCTCCACCCACGCTGTTAACCAACTTCTGTGGTGGCGTCCACTTGTTGAGAAGTGAACCCCGTCCATGCACTTTTCATTAACAAAACTAGTTAAGTGCATAGGCTTTAGCAGCTGTTGCTTAACCATGACAGCGTTCATTGATTCTGGGGTATTTTTTGTGTACCAGTGATTAACAGGCTTGAGTCTGAAAGCACTTACCTATGCTATGCAGCATATTGGATACAGTTCCTTGTGGAATTTTCTTTATAATTATTTCAGCCACGCCTAACAGTTATGTAATCACATATGGTATTCAACATAACAATATCAGTCACACCAGTTATGAGTAACTGCCTTATAGTCTGAGAATTCAACCTTTCTATGAACTTACACAGCTAAGGAAGTTATTTAGAGATGGAATTTTAGATATGCAACCCAATCTTTAGTAAAACTGTTCTATTCAGTAATTAACCTGTACTCCTCAGTGATACATTTGGCCATATTGGGTTTTTTCATCACTTAAGTTAAACCCCTTTTTCTTGTCACAATACTATACCATGACCCAAAGTGCTATATTCTCAATTAGCGATCCCAAAATGCACCTTCCAAACAAAAACAACCCACCTAGCAACCCTGGCAAGGCCCCTCCGCGCATGCGCACAGCGCAAGCCACCCGTGCGCACAGCTCACTGACAGGGCCAAGCTGACTTTCTCAAGCGTCGTTGTGCTGGTCGGACGTGTCACCTTTTGGTCTCCTACGTTCCTGCCTTCACTCTGACGTGGCTTTGGCCTGGCGGTCTCTGCGCCCTTTCGACGCTACCTGCACAAGTTGAACAAAGGAAAGTGCGCTTTGTTTTCTTTCCTTGTTACTTTGTCTGTACGTAACTCTGTTTCGTTAGACAGTTGTTTGACTTAGTGTAGTCTGCTTCGTCTTAGCCGGCTCACAGTAACTATATTACGCAGGGAGTTTTTTCCTCGCTGGGTTTTTTCCCCAGCGTGTTTATCTTGACTCACTTGCATTTTGTTATACGGTCCCGTGACGCAAAGTGCTTTCGTCACTCCCCGTCGATTATGCTAGGTGTTTTGTTCGTTCACTTAGCCATGCAGCTATTACAGGATTTATCTCCTTGTAATCACGCTTTGCTGTTACGGGTCTGTGACTCAGCGTGCTTTCGTCACTTCCCGACCGTTGCGCTAGATGTTTTTACTTCGCTTAGCCATGCCGCTTACGCACTTAGCTTACGTTTTCTGCTTGCTCTGTGGCGGGTACGTGACTCAGTAATTTCGTCACTCCCCACCTCTTGTGCTGAGTGTTTTGTTGTCACCTAGTGATGCAATGTGGGTTTTTTCCACGCTTTGTGTTTATTTGGCGGGACCGTGGCGTAGTGTTTTCGTCACTCCCCCTGTTTTTGTGCTAGGCGTTTTGTTATTTCACCTAGCTACACAGCGTGGATCCCTCCCTGCTTCCGGCTTGGGCGGATTACCTGGCGGCCGTCTCCGTTGCTTTTTGCCTCGTTCGTCCGCCGAGATTGCTGCTTGGCCACCGCACACCTTGCCTTTCACCGCTGCCGTCTAGATACCGTCCCACGCATCTTGACTACAGTGTTTGGCTTTATGGGATCTCACCCTCCAGCATCGGTCTGGCAGTCGTCCCCTCCTTGGTCTCGTCCGCCGACGTTGCTGCTTCGCCACCGCACACCAGACTTTCGCCCCTGTCGTCTCAATGCCGTCCCCGACCTCTGGACAACAGCGTCTTGGCGTCAGTGTCACCAACTTCCGGGCGCCCGTGCTCCTGCTGGTTACTGGTGTGACTGCCCGCCGTGGTGGTTAGAGTAGTGCGGTGTCTACTCGCGCTGTTGGGGGGGACCTGCTCTGCGCTCCCAGAGCAAGCAGTGTCTCTCTCGCAGTGCTAAAAGAGTGGTGCGGTGGCCACTCTTGCGGGACCCGCTGTGGAGGGGCTCCATCTGTTACCGCCGGGTTCAGTTGGTCGCCCCTGGTCTCGCGCTCTTGGGGTCGGAGTTGCCTCAGGCCTCCCCCCAGGGCGAAGGGGTCTTCTCTGCACAGCTTCTGCGGCAGCCTCGCAGTTGAAGTCCCCGTCCCTCCTGGCCAGGATGCCTTCGTCGGTCAATGAGCCCACTTCCGCTGCTCTCGGAGCGGGGGTGGGGGAGACCACGGCTGTCAGTTATCCGCCAGAGGGACTGTCGGTTGTGATGGAGGAGGTGCTTGAGCGCGTCTTTTTACGCTTCCTTGTGAAGCGTGAATCCCTCTGTGTCCCCGCCAGCTCGGGCGGGGCGCAGTTAGACGCGGCCCACACCCTCTGGCCACCCACCAGAAGTGCCCGCTCTTCTGGTGTGGAGTCACACCGACTACCCCCCTTCCGATGACCGCACACCTTCATGCGTAACCTAAAAGCATCTGATTGTGTGCGTTCCGGTTGGGGGAAGCGATCGCCCTTTTTCTCTTCCCACAGAGAAAACCTACGCCACTGGTGGACTGTGCCGCGCACCTCCTCCCTGTGGCGAGGGCATCGTTTTTCACCCAGACCATTTACACCCACCATGGGGGCTAGAGTAAATGCGCGGTGGCTACTCTAGCGGGTACCCCTGGGGTGGGGACGATCACTGGTACGTCATGTGCCCTGTGGCGTCCCTTTGGTCTGATGCCTATGGGGGTGGACTTGCTTGCACGCTCCTCCCCATGGCATGTTGGTGTCTGACTCACTGGCGGCCGTTGCCGTGCAGTTGACGTCATTGTCGGTCGTGATGGAGGAAGAGTAGATGTACGTATTTCCCCACTTCTGCATAGCAGTGGGAAGCCACCTGTGTTCCTGCCAGTTCTGGCGGGTGCCAGGGGCACGTGCCTCCACCTTCTGGCCACCCACCAGAGGTTCCAACTTCTGGATGTGAATCACACCGACACCCCCCTTCAGATTTCGTACGTGGTCATGCGTCTGCCGCCTCTGCCACTGTGCTTTCTGGTCGGGGGAGCGATTGCCCTTTTTCTCTTACCAGAGAAAAACAGATACGCCACTGGTGGACTGTGCTGCGCACTTCCTTATCGTGGCGTGGGCATCGACTCTTACTCAGACTGACTTCAGGTTTCGTATGTGTTCATGCGTCTGCCGCCTCTGACACAGTACGTCCTGGTCAAGAGAGCGATCGCCCTTTTCTCTTCCACAGAGAAAAACAGATACGCCACTGATGGACTGTGCCGCGCACGTCCTTACTGTGGCGTGGGCATCGCCCCTTACTAGTCTGACTTCAGGTTTCGTACATGTTCATGCGTCTGCCGCCTCTGACACTGTGCAAGCCGGACAGGAGAGCGATTGCCTTTTTCTCTTCCACAGAGAAAACCTGATACGCCACTGACAGGCTGTGCTGCGCACCTCCTTACTGTGGCGTGGGCATCGCCCCTTACTAGTCTGACTTGCGGTTTCGCACGTGCTCATGCGTCTGCCGCCTCTGACACTGTGCGTCCCGGTCAGGAGAGCCATTGCCCTCTTCTCTTCCACAAAGAAAACCTGATACGCCACTGATGGACTGTGCCGCACACGTCCTTACTGTGGCGTGGGCATCGCCTCTCACTCAGACCAATTGGTCTCATGCCATTAGAGGCGGACTGGCTCATGCACGCTCCCTCCCATGGCATGTTGGTGTCTGTCTTGCTGGTACCCGTGACCGTGCAATCGACGACACCATCCCTCGCAGCTCGGGTGCTCCCGCTGTCCGTCGATCCCACTCCTGCTGCTCTTGGAGCGGAAGGGAGGGGGGAGGACGTGGTGTTCAGACACTCTCTCGAGGGATTGTCGGTTGGAGGACGCGTGCGTGCACGTTCTTTCTACCCTTCTTTGTGAAGTTAGAAGCTACCTGCATTCCTGCCAGTTCTGGCGGATGGCAGGTGAATGTGCCCCCACCCTCCGGTCACATCTTCCAGGTGTGAGTCACGCCGACACCCCCCCTTCCGGTTGTTTCGTCCGTGTTCATGTGTCCGCCACCTCTGACACTGTACGTTCCGGTCTGTGGCGCAATTGCCCTTTTCTCTCACACAGAGAAAACCTGTTACGCCACTGGTGGACTGTGCTGCGCACTTCCTTCCTGTGGCGAGGGCATCGCCCTTCCGGTTTTCGCACGTTTTCATGAGTCCCGATAACTCCTCTGACACTGTGCTTCCGGTCGGGGTAGCGATCGTCCTCTTCTCTTTGGAGAATATCGAGGGCATTGCTTTTCACTCGTCCTGTCTCACCCCTAGGTGTACCGGTCGAGTGGGGGGTTCAGGCCGCCACCAACAGTCTCCTCACTGCATGGTGCAGCCACCCCTTCCCGCTTACGGTTCCCGGGCGGGGTAACGATTGCCCTCTTTTCTTGCTGGGCAGGTGCAGTTTCCGTGTTCGTACACCACACACTTGCTCCCAGCAGAGGGGGCTTCGTTGTCCACTCTCCCGTTTCCTCTCCTGAGACGATACGGGATGAGCTGGATGGGGGTTTCGGTCTCACTTGTCCACGGCAATGAGACGGCGGATGAGAAGCATCCTATGCTCCTCCACTCCCGAGGGGAGTTGGCAGCTCTCCTGTGGGAGAAGATGCCAAAGTGCGCAGTGCAGGGACAGTAGGAAGCAGTGCAGGACTTGCCCTGTACTCTTCCGTCCTCCCTCTGGTACCATGCTCGCAGGCCCCCGCTTGCATGCGTCTTCTTTGGTGCAGGCTTCTTTGAGGGATGTGTGGCAGAACCACCCCTTGGATCCTCACCAACAGCACGCGTCACATTCCGCCATTGGAAGCCTTGTCTTCCTTCCCCCAGGCGGCCCCATGGGTACCTGCTGGTGCCCCCCTCGCCGTGCATTACCTCTTCGTGGCTGGCCCACGTTTCCCACCGGTAGGGCTGGTCTTGCTTCCAGCAGACATCAGTCCTCCTTTCCTCCCTGCCTTTCTGATGGTCACAGATTGACCATTGGCTACGGCTGTCTGGGATGTGTGGGACATGTACGGTGTCATGGTTCTGCTGTTGTTTTTTCCGCAGTCCATTTCTCACCAAGGGCTGCACGGTTTTGTCCGCCCAGCTGCAGACTTCGCTGCCATGCGAATCTGCCTTTGAGTGCCGCCGTGTGCGTTGTCAACATCGCTTTAGCGTTGTTCCCACACTGGTACCATGAGTGATGGATAGAACTGTCCTATTGGCTTCTGTCCATCACCTTGCACCTGGGTCCGCCCACACCGCCCTCCTTGTATGGCCCTCCATTACTAGGTGCGGCCTTGTGTGTTTTCCTCGGATCTGAGGAAGTGTCAGTTTGAGGGCTTGCTGTCCTGCCAGGAATCTTGCAAGCACTCTTCCGGCGGGCCAGTGTCAGCTGCATTTAACCCAGGCCTGACACCAAGTCTTCCAGGGATGGCCTTGGCACTCTCCCCCCTGTGGTCGAGGTGCCTATGGCCATCAGCAGCTGCCCTAACACACTCCACCTGTCCCTTCTGTCTTTCCTGCCAGAAGTACACGGATGGCTCTGGCCTTGGCCGTGGCCTCCTCTTTGCAGTGGGCCACAGTGGAACGGGTTCCCCACCCCTTCCAGCTCGATGGTTCTTTTGCCAAGTCTCAGTTGGAAGGTGAGCAGGGCTGCAGCCCTTGTCGCCTGCCTGATAGTCACTCGGGCCCCGGTCCACGATCCTGCCCTTGTCAGTGATCTGGACAGAGTTTGGCTGCTAACAGATGCGTCTCTAGCGTTTCGTCCCTCAGAGACGCCTCTCTTGCACTTTTTTGACTTGCTTTCTGTCCCCCCTTTTGTAGGGTGTACTTCCTACACCTCCTACTGACAGGTGGGTCTGGCAGAACCCTCCTAGCAATTGCTTGCTTACAGGATGGTCGGGCGTGGACCAACCTCCTAGCTTCTGCTGTGCATACGCCCCTAGAAGCTCAGTGGGTAGTCTGCAGGCGCTTGGACGATCCTCCTTCAGGATCTGTCTTTGCGCCAGGAGGACGTACTTAGGGTGTAGGCATCAGTTTTCTCCTTCACCTCTGTCGTCTCCATCCTCCTCACCCTGGTAAGTTTAAGGTGGCATCACCCACCTCCTTTTTGTGCTGAATCAGCACTTTGGGTCATGGTATAGTATTGTGACAAGAAAATGCAAATTTCTTATCTAAATTTGTGTTTCTTTAGCAATACTTACCATGACCCATCAAAGACCCACCCTCCTCCCCGCTGATGGGTTTTTCTGGCTTGAGAAAGTCAGCTTGGCCCTGTCAGTGAGCTGTGCGCACGGGTGGCTTGCGCTGTGCGCATGCGCAGAGGGGCCTTGCCAGGGTTGCTAGGTGGGTTGTTTTTGTTTGGAAGGTGCGTTTTGGGATCGCTAATTGAGAATATAGCACTTTGGGTCATGGTAAGTATTGCTAAAGAAACACAAATTTAGATAAGAAATTTGCATTTTAATACCTGGCTGCCAACTTGCCTTACATGGACTGTGTTCCTTTATTGTTGATTCATTTGTGAAGTTTAAAAAAATACCGTAAAATGTTTTTCTTTGTGGCAGAGTTTAAAATTTCCATGAAATTCTTTTCTTTTGTGACTCAGTTTGAAATTTACTGTAAAATGTTTTTCTTTTGTGGCAGAGTTTGGCTGACATGCAGCAACAGGTATTGGCACAGCTGGCACAGCTGCAGGGAGCTCAGCAACAACTGGCATCCTCCATCCAGGCCCTGCAGCAACAGCTGTTTTCAGCCCAGCAGCAGCAGAAGCAGCTCAATATGACGGCTGGGCAGCATCCCCAGCTAACAGCTTCATTTCATGAACAACCATCTTGCACTGTGCCACAGCCCCAGCAAGGGGCAGCTTTGCAGCAAGGGATGAGCTCCGCTCAGCAGTCACTAGCTGCTGCACTCCCTCAGCACATGGACATGCAGCAGTCACAGCAAGGTGGTGCATTGATGCAGCACCACATGATCACCCTACAGCAGCACCATCCTGAGCAGCAGCAGCAGCAGCAGCAGCAGCAGCAGCAGGCCTTTGCAAACCATTTTGTGCAGCATCCTGGCACGATGCAGATGCCTCCAACTCATGTTGGCCTGTATCCTGCAGTTCCTGGTCATGTAAACTCATTATACAGCCACCCACAGTATTTTACAAAGGCCGATCATCAGCAAGCGCAGCAGCAGCAGCATCCAGGCCTAGCCTTGCAGTCACATCAGGAAACGGAGAACTGGCAAGGTGGAGTCACCATCTTCTCCCAGCAGTCAGCTGCCGCTCACAGCCACTCCTCTGCACTTGTACAGAGCCACGTTCCGTTAGCGCCACAACAACAGCAGCAGCAGCATGGCCTACCAGAAAGACAGCAACAGCAGTGTCTGGGAGTGGGGGCACCTCATCAGGGAACTCACACTCTGGGTGATTTGATGGTGGTGTTGCCGCAGCAAGGAGTGAGAACTTGTAACCAGCATCTGGCACATCCACATCAGAGTGTTCCTGTCATATTTTGCTCCCAGCCTCAGCCCTTGTTCCACTCAGGCCTTGCCAGTTCCGTTTCTTCTTCATGGCAGCCTCAAGCCTATGAGTCTGAGCCCCAGAGGATGGCATTGCAAGTTCAGCAGCAGCAGCAACAAAATTTAAATCAGCATCACTATCCTACTTCACAGCAGCAGCACCAGTTACAACAGCAGCAACAGCCACAGAATGTGGATCAACAACACCATACCTTTCCCTTGCAGAAAGTGCAAGACATGCTTGTCACAGTTGAGAACCCGCAGCTGTCCGAAGCAGTTCAGGCTTTTCCCCATGTACGTGTGCAAGCTCAGCCACTACAGGCAGCGTCATGCCCAGCGACATCCCAGGCACAGCCTCAATCAAACAGCAATGTAAACTTGTCCACCCCATTGTTGCAAAAGCTACATGACTCTTTAGAACTGCTGGTGTGTCCACATCAGGGAGCATCTCTCCCTTCTTCTGAGGCAGAGGTGCCAATGATTTCACAGCCTCAGCCAATGCCAGGAACAAGGAAGCTACCTGCTGACCACCCACCTGATCAGTTAACCTCATCATCCTCTGCAGCAGACCAGACAAGTACCACTGAGGTTTCCTCCACAGCATTTATACCTGTGGGGTTGCAGTTTGGTGCAGTCTCAGATGGTGTTCAGCCAAGTCACAAAGTGATCAGAACTGAAAATCCAAACAGCACAGCTGACAGGGATTTCAGATCTTACAGAAGTTCAGGTCAAATCCCAGGCAGTGATCTAGTCACAAATGATCCTCATCAGCAAGTTATTTGTGAAAAAACATCTCCACATATTATCTACAGCACTGGCACAATGGGGCAGAATCAGTGTCTTACTGGGGGAAAGAACCAGTGCAGTACACAAGCAGTGCCGGGTCCACAGCAGGTGATTCTCCAGAGTTTTGTGCCAGCTCCACAACTGCAGCACCAGGCTGAAGATCACCAACAGAACTGTGGTCAAACACACCTGTCTGGCACCTTGCGCATCATTTCTCATGGCAACGCAGATCCTAGTTCAGGTCCAGGAGCTCCAACTGCCAGCAAGGAACAGGTGACTGCTGTTCCTACTGCTCCAGTCATTAACTGTAATCAGAGAGTTGCTGGGCCAGCCGAGAGCATGGTGCAAACTGTTACTTGTCCGGTGATTGTCAGCACAAGCGGATCAGTTCCAGATGTGGTGGAGACTTCAAAATCCAGGTGTCATCCACACATCATTGTTAACTATCCAGTGCCGGTCTCATCTTTACCTCATCAGCAGTCTCCAGTGAGCCAAGCATCGCCAGCTGCTTTGTCATCTCCCCACAGCAAAGTGGGACAGTCCAGTAACCTTCCTCAGATATTTATCTTGTCATCACCAGCCGCTGAGGAATGCACTGTGGGGAGGCCACTCTCAGATGCTGCATGCATAGATGCCTACTCCAGCCATACACATGTACTGGCCAGATCAGAAAACACTGGTCAGAGTTTAACGAGCATAGCAGTTGTGACAGCAGAAAATCCACGCCATCAGCAGAACCTGACCAAAGACAACATTGTCAGATCAGGCATCATTATTCTGCAGAACTCAGGTGCATCTACAGCAGCAGAGATTAGCTCTACAGCACAAAGAGTTGCAAACAAAAAACTGTCTTTGGTTGACACTAGCACACCTGCAGCAATAGCTGAGGACTCTACACAGGCCAGTAAGGCTCCAGTCAATTTGGATTCTGTACGGAAAAATGCACGTGACACTCATGCTGAATTAAGCAGAACTCCCGACAGCCAAGCCAGCACTGTTGAAACCTTGGCAGGAAAAACTTCTACGGAACCAGTTGCCACTTGTCAAGACTTTTTCAACACCAAGATACTGCCTGTTGAATTGCAAGGGAAGACTTCTGTGAAATTAAACACAATAAATTCAAACTCCCCAGCATCCCTGAGCATTCCTTTCTCTGCCAGGCTTTGTGAAAACCATCCCACAGGCAAAGTTACAAAAGCTAGAAAGCATTCGCCATGCACATTAGCACTCACACAAAATACTTTGACTTCCTACGATTCCTTAAGTGTCCCCAAGAGCAATAATAGCATGTCAGGATTAAAAACACTTCCCTTTTCATCAAGCATTGTCAACACTTCCTCACCAACTGTCAGCATTCCATCGTCTCTGTCCCTGCTCCTGCGTCCTTTTGAAGCACCATCTGGAGACTTGGGTTCACAAACAAAAGTCAGCATAGAAACTACATCTCAGTCGAAGACAGTGCCATGTGTAAACAGTGTAATACTTTTGTCAGGGATGGAGAAACATAGTCCTCAATTGTCATCGGATACAAAGGGCAGTTTGTCAACTAGCAAAACATCAAAGCAGTCGATGAGGGCATTGGTGCCTATCACTATTGCTAGCAAGACTGATCCTCAAGTTTTGTCTGTTATTGGAATGGAAAAGCAAAAACCTAAAACCATGACAAAATCAGGAGACATAAGCTCTCATGGACAAAATGCAGTTGAAGAGGGTCAGGGGTCAAGAGGCAGAAGCATAGTTGCAGTTCCATTAAGCGTGCAGGCACCAGGTGCCCCCAGCAACATGTCATCAGTCAAGCCATCCAGTTCTCAGAATCTGAATATGTCCTGCATGACAGTTTTGGTCCCAAAACTGTCAGCAAGTGCAGGTGGGCTTATGTCAAAATCGTCAAACTTGCCCCCTGCCTTGGTAAGCACCACAGCTGCCATATGCAGTCCAATTCCAGCCATCGGCAATGCACAGCCATCTGCAGGCAGTCTGGGACAAGGTCAGCCAGGGGTTGTGCAGATGGCAGGAGCTGTTTTTTCTAACAACCCAGTTCTGAATGTTGCCACATTGCCTTTGTCGTCAACCTGTCCTCTGCCTGCTCTCCAGACATCTCCACAGTCATCATCTGCAACTGTAGGCACTTTCCCCACAGCTGTTCTTTTGAACCAGGTACCGGTGTCTGCTGTACCAGTGCAAATTGTCGACATGGTGTTGCCCTTGCCTCGAAGCGGTCCCATCACCGTGCAGACATTGCCCTGGCCTCTAGCTTCTATGCCGGTGACTGCCATCGGTACAAAGCTGCCCTCTGGCAGCACTGCTCCAGTTATCACAGTATCTGCAAATTCTCATCATAATGTAAGTGCTGCAGCAACCCTTGCAGAATCTGCTGTTTGCGGTTCTGAGGCACCAGAGTTGTTCACATCCAGACCTCATCAAATGGACCATGGGGAAAAGGGAAAGACAAGGGAATTCACATGCCAAGATGGGCGCAATAGAAACACATGCAGTGTTATTGGTTCAAAGCCTCACCAACACAACAGCAATGGTGTCGCACACGAGAAAGGCAGAAAGCAACATGGAGTGAAGTCCTCCAAGAGAACTGTTTTAAGCAAGAAAGCTGACTCGGCACTGGCATCTGAAATTCAGAAGGAAAAAGTTATGTCACAAGCTAGAGGCAGCCTTCCACGGCAAGAAATTTCATCAGATTCTCTTCCTACGACCGCCGCACAGAGTTCCAGCAGATCAAGCTTTCCCATCCCTTTTGCAACGACTGCAAAAATAAATAGCCAGGATAGCTTGCCGAACTTGCAAGAGGTGCAAATGGGTTTGCCCTACAATCAGACTCCTCCTGGCACCTACTTTGTACATGACCCTTCTCCGCATCCTTTATATCGAGAAGACCATGTTTCTTTTCTGCCTCATCAGCCCACCGTTACTGGCCTACTTAGCCAGCCTGCTTTCGTGGATCTGCCACGTCATCCATCTGTCACTGATCATTTCTGTTCATCAGCCACTGTCATTGGGTCCAACCAAACTGCAGAAGCCGGCCAAAAATGCCACTCACCTTCTCTTAGCATGACAAACCCTTCTCAATCAAAGTCAATGACTTTAGAACCACCGACAACATCCACCAGTGATTGTGAACCATCTGTAGCAAGAAGAGCAGACAGATTTGCAAGCCTCGCAGACTCATCTCTGGCCAAAAGAGTCAATTTTGATTCTGCTGCATTGCCAAGGCATGCAGGAAATTTGCATCCAGACTGCATTCAAGCGAGACCTCGATCTGAGATGGGTCATATGTCACTTTCTGTCACGAGTTCCAGCTGCAGAGATGAAGGTGATGCAATTAAGGAGAGTCACACAGCGTGTGCAGTGGTGAAAACATCTGCAAAGTCAGCACACAGGACAGTTCGACCAGCAAATGCTTCATTAATTGTGCCAACATCTTCCATGGGTGGCAGAGCGAAGCGAGTAAGAAAGACAAAGTCTGCTAATGTCGCCTCTACACAAAAGTTGAACAAGAAATTGGAGAGTTACAGTGAACACCCTGCTGACATGGAAACTTCATCTTCATCTGAGAAAATGAATGTGGAATCCCTTTATAATTTCCATCACCAAGGAGGCAGTGCAGCTGTTACTTCTGTCACAGCGAGTGGGGCAAATCCTGGTGCCAATTCCGTGATGTGGAGATCTGAAAAGTCCTATCCGACACAGTTTCAGCTTTATTCTTCACAGACAAACCCGTTACTGCAGACACATCTTCAGACCACGGATGCACATTCACAGCTGCCATCCAATGGCCTTCCCTCACTTGCTCCCATACCACTGACAAATAGTTTAGCTGTTGGGCCACTTCCCCCCATACCTTATCAAGAGTCTCAGCAGCATTTTCCTCAAACCTGTTTTCCTTCTTGGCATCGAGACAGGGTGCTGCTGGAGTCACCGTTGCGGTCGCTGGACTCGGACCTTGATGATGCATCACGTGACACCGACATCTTGCAAGGGCATGGAATCCATCATTTTCTATCTTCCTCCTCGTCACGCAGTAGGAACAGTTCTGGGGCTTCAAGCATTGAGCCCTCCATCACAATTGACTCCGCTGGGTTACCCTTAGACCTCATGCAGCTGCTTGTGCAGCATGGCCTTCCACTTACTGTCGCCGAATTTGTGCCCTCTGGCCCTGGGGAGGATATGTAACTATTAGACCCACCGGCCTTGGGAGGATGTGACTATTACACCCCCTGGCTGTGGGGAGGATGTGACTTTTAGACCCCCTGGCTCTGGGGAGGATGTGTAACTTCTACACCCCCTGGCCCTGGGGAGGATGTATGACTATTACACCCCCTGGCCCTGGGGAGGATATATGACTATTACACCCCCTGGCCCGGAGGAGGATGTATAACTATTATACCCCCTGGCTCTGGGGAGGATGTGTAACATTCCAGGTAGAGAACACTAGTAACTGCTACACATAAAGAACACTTGTAACTAGAACAGAGAACTCTGGTAACTATTATAAAGTGGAGAATGCTTGTAGCTATTAAATTTAGAGAACATTAGTAACTACAGTTAGATAAAAAAAATTCTTTAAAAGCATGAACATTTACAGATTGAGATTGCTTTCATCCAGTGCTTAGGCAGCTAATTTCTTCTGTGCTGTGCCATATACATATTCTATGTTTCTAGCATAATGGAAGCTGCTTGGCTTGCTTCTAATGTGCCGTTTTGTTGTGCTGGCTGCAGCTGTCTCCCTTGTTCATGTTTCTTTCTTCAGCTGATGACTGTATTTGTTGAATGGGCTGTGCATGAAGGAAATCCGACTTCATGTGATGGGTACATGTATTTTATAGCAGTCAGAAATGTATACTACTTGGATGTGTAGGATGCATTTCTAACCTTATTAATTTCCCTCGTGTAAATTATTTTTACAGAATTCTTTTAGAAATAGAAATCCAGCTCGAACAGGCAGTAGTTTGCTTCATCCGATTATTGACATTCAAAATATGCAGAAATATAGGTATATATATATATATACATTTTGAACTCAGAAATGTTTATCGTTGTTCATTGAGCAATTGCAGCTTGTTTTCATTAAAATTGTGCCATCAGTTTGCTTAAATTTTAAAAGAACAGCTTACTGACATAGACCATTGCTGGATGTGTGACTTGAGTACTTCATACAAAGGCAATCCCTGAAACATGGATGTGGGCCGTTCATCACCGGTTTTCCTTAACTTTTTTTTTAAGCCCAGCTGATTTTTTTTGGGTAAGAATATAAGACCAATAACTTTATTGTGTCTGTTTCACAACTTGGGACATCAAACTGATACGAATTGACAAGGCAGGTGTCTCACATTGGACCCTTGCCCATCCTTATCTACCAACAAATGAAAGCTTTAACACTCTGTCTCCTGTCTTTTTTGCATATTCCTAAAACCCCACTTGCCAAGCCCTGTGAACATTCCCTTGTTTTTGTCTGCAATTCACACTGAGAACAACTTGTTCAGTAGTTGCAACTATCTTAAGAGTCAGGTGTGGATCATCTGGCCATGAAGAGGTTTAGAAACATCACATCACGTTGGTGCAATGCACGTCATATGTATATCTCAAGCTCACCCATTTGTTGTGGCCTTAGCATCTGTTTCTACATGACCTTGGTGTACATGCTTGAAGGCTTGTATGTCATGAAAAAAAGTAAAATTTATTGAGATTTTAAGAAAGTTGCTTTTATTGAACTTAATCCCTTGGGGGAAATGAATGGCTAAGTGGTTAAAGTTCCGGCCTCCAAACTGGAGAGCTGCACATTTACGCCAGTAGCATACCCAGCTGGGAGTGGGCACCTGATCTGCTGCACATTTACACTAGTAGCAAACCCAGCTGGGAGTGGGCACCTGATCCGCTGCACATACAACCATCGGTGGTCTTCATACTTTAGTTAAGATATTACAGTATTTCCCATCAACTTCTCACCTCTATTTCTCTTCTTTCATATATGCAGTGTGAAGACACAACATTTAAAAATTAAATAAGACAATTTTTAAATAAAAACACTTTGTTTATTGCACTGCTTTTCATGCTAAGCATATGAGTTTTAAAAAGTCGGCTGTATATGATTAATCTTGTAATTATTGGCCAGCAACAACACTACCACTAGTAACTTTTGCCTGTCTAGCTAACCTTAAAATGCGTCCACTAGACAAGTACAGTTCACAAGCACCCATTTTGCTCCATTCACATTTCTATCACTAACCATATGTTTGCATTATTTATAATAAGCAATGACAACAGGAACCTTATTTTTATTGAATTTTTGAGTTTGTAAAATTCAAAAGGCAATACAGTCATTTTTCACCAAAATACTAGTTGGAAGACATTATCATTAGCCAGAAGTAAACGACAAATGTAAAATATGTAAGCCACAGCAGTAAAATCAAAGCTGAGACTCTTGTTTATTGCTTGGTAGCTCTTCATTAAGTTCAAATAATGAGTATATCTTCACACATCCACTTTATATATTGTTACATATCCTTATCACAGCATCAATATAACCACGATATCACATGCCCTATTTTTCTGCATGCATTTTGATTTCAAAACAAGCATGGTTCAGCTAAACATATTCAGGCAAATGCAAGACTGGGGCGCTGATAATAGCTACTCACCAGCCCATATTCTGGTACACCCCATATTTCCAATTAACACCAACCATCTAAGCTCATCATAAGACATTAACTCGTCGACGAAGATAAGGTGTAATTGCCTGCACAAATTCAGTAGCACTTCTCACTACGTATTTGTTCTCAAGAAAATTATGGTTCACCCCTTTGGTTTCCATGAGGTACGCATGAAATCCAGCATTACAAGCACCAATGAAGTCTTTCTCAACATTATCACCAAAATGAATGGCCTGCTCAGCTGAGACGTTAGCATGCTTTAATGCCATGAGGAATATGTAGGGATCTGGCTTTTCCACACCAACAACGTAGGACGGAAGCACGAAATCAAAGAACTGCCGAAGGTCCAGCGCACGGAGAACCTTGTAGAGTCGATGGTCGTAATTGGAGATCACGCCCAACCTGACGTCAAACTTTTGCAGGTCCAGTAAAGCACTCAGTGTTCCTGGCAACAACTCCCAGGCATCTGCAGTGGAAAAGTAGTAATACAGATCTTTCGAGACTTTGGCAAGAAGTTTCTTGTCATGGATGCCTGCTGTATTAAAACAATGTACTACCAGATCTGACCACCAGTGGAAAGCTGGCATCTCACAGCTAGCTCCAAAGTTGGGGTACCTGCACAGTCATTTGGTGGGGTAAGACTGATTTAGTTACTCACAAGGGCTATGTTTTCCATTTCCATCAAATTTGATGAAAACTAGGTTCAACTTCACTAGCAAACAGAAAGCACTTAAATGACTGAGAAAAAATGTATATAACATACACATGTAATGACAATAATAAAATAAATATCTTCTAAAATATTTGGCCTTCAAAATTGCAAAGTTGTTGAACTGTATTAATACTGATGAAACACTAAAAAATCCTTACAAGTTCAAACATATGCCATTATTAGGCTAGAGTGAAAACTCAAAAATTCACCGACTAGACAGGACAAGCCAACATGAAGCAGCAGGGCACAATACCTGTTACACTGCTCCTTGTAATGTTTGAAAAAAGCCCATGTGAGAACCTCTGCATCTGCCTTTATGCCATGTTGAGAAGCAACAAGAGCATAATGCTTTCCTGGTGATCCTGAAACACGTATCATTGTGTTTGTGATGTCTACTGTGACTAGTCGAATCGGTGTCATCTGCAAAAATGTAGTCACAATAATTATGATTATAGACTGAACCTTACCCACATTGTGCTGTAACATTTCAATCAGACATCATCTAAATAACAATATTTTGAAGCACTTGATATGAAGACCAGAACTCATAAAATTTCTGCTTATTCTCTCTAAAATTACACTGTTTCACTACCGTCCTTTAAAAAAAACACACACACACGTCCACACGCTATCTATTAATATAAATGAGAAGCCACAAGGTATATGACGACTACATTTGCAATGTATTATTTCTTACACATACATATCTCTTCAAACTGCGGTACATATACTGAAATATTTCAAACTTTTTCAAGCCGTACATATCTCATAAGTTTGTCACCCGTTTCAGTCACAATCGTCCGCACTTGCACTCGCAGTGCAACACACGCACACTCACTGACTCACAGGCAGACATGCACTTATAGCTGGTGCACACAATTACAATGAATAAGCTACCGCTAGGTAGACGCAAATACTGAATAAGGAATAGAATAAAAATTAAAATATATTATGGGAGAGAGAATAGACAGGTTTTTAGAAAACATTTAAAGAATGAGGGTATAGGTAGCGGCTGGAGAGAGTCTGGCTGTTCCAGGTCAGTGGGCCGAAGAAGCAAAAAAAGATCGAGGGCCAAGGTGGTGGTTATTTAGAGGGACAGTGCTTCCACCTCGCGGTGATTTCGCACTATGGGGGATGGGGTCCTATTACTAAACTATATGCACTGAAAGAACAATCAGACTGATAGCAACAGTAAGATGGCCAGTGCGGACAGACAGTTTAATGTGCGGGGGAGGGGGGGATGGCCGAATGGAGTTTGCACAATGTTTAACTCCAGGAAATAATCCATGGCCACACCAGGATTCGAACCAGCAACCTTCATATATGTTAGTCCGCAACTCCTCTCCCAACATAGGGCCAAGGGTGCTGCGCTTGGTGCGATAAATACGGTGGGATGGGGTGGAGGAGGTGAGAGAAGAAAAACGCATTTTTCCAAAACACAACGAAGACATGTAGATACGGATAGGCAGGAGCACAGGCGAGGAAAGCAATGGAAAATACAAATATTGCACTATCTAAACTGTTGATTAACATAAGCCAAACCTAAATCGGGCAGCTGATACAATCTTTTCGGCGAAAAACAGTTTCTACCAGCAAGACAGCAGACAGCCTTCGATTGTTGAACTTTCCGCACTGGCCGCCCCTTCCAGCGCAGTTAAGGTGACCTAAGGTTTTATTGCTAAACATTTAACTTATTGCTTAAAAATAAATAATATTTTATTTAGGCTTGATTTTTATAAAGCGAAGGAAATAAGCTGTTAGAAAGATATCTATAAAAGTTTTAATTAACCGTAGTTGCATAGTACCAGAATATATCGCAGTTAATGGCTTGTAAACAAACATGGCGTCTTGGCATTGAAAACATTTGCCTTAGAATTGTACCTTTTCGCTCTCTGTTCATTCTCAGTAAGCAACTGAAAGTGTTATTTAAATGATGTGTGCACGAATGCCATATAAAGATTTAAAATTAAGGCAAGCGTGATATTATGTAGGTTTAAATGAATAGTTGCCAATTAATGAAAGTCTTTTACTTGGAATGGATGTATAAAGTATAATAATCATCATCATGTACTATTAATTATACATTTATAGTGTAGATCTAGGCAATATTAGTATGCTTCGCACCGTATGCAAGTGTACAAACTCTTCAAATGATAAAACTGTTGTAATGTAGCTTAATGGATTGTGTAGTCCATTTTCCGTAACGACATGCTGTAAAGTATCGTGTAGTGGAATAGTCATTGTGGTCCTGCGCATACCCCATTTTTTGGTACGAATCATTGCTAATTCAGTTGTGTCGGCTTCTTTGTTCTGAGCACATCGTTGTTTCAGATCTTTGGAGTAACTAAAAGTACCTGAATTAGAAATGCTCAGATAAACAAGTTTGGCAACAGTTGTACCATTTAGTAAATATTTCTGTTATAACCAGATTTTTTTTTAAAAATTTGGTGATGGAGCATCAACACAACAGCAGTGTGTCACCAGAGATTTTATTTTTGTCATCACCAGATTACCTGTTGAGTCAGAAATTGAAACTGATACTGCAAAATGAGGCGAGGGGTTGGTAGAGCAGTTCCGTCTAATCTGCCAATACCTAAAGCTTCGCGTGGGAGTCCAGCCAGTTCTTTGTCTTCCTTGGCACGAGGTCGTAGTACTACCCATGCCCGCTCAGCAGAGGATTTGTCACATTCCTTCGGGAACTCTTCCACTGCACATAACAGTGCCCCCCGCAGAGCAGTTTCTCCAGGCAGCAACCAAAGCAAAGTGCTATCATTGTCACCAGTACGCACATCACACTGTAAGCTCTCCTTTTCACCGGGCTTGTCTGTTTTGTCTGTTTGTTTGTTTGTTTGTTGCATTGTGAACATAGTTTGTTGAGTAGTGCATTAGCTAACACCTAACCCTGAAGCTAAAACTAAGTGGTCAGGTCATGGATTCCCCATAATGATAATTAAAGTATGCACAGATGTTTAAAATCATGGATTTTCCATAATTATAATTTAAATGTGCACAGATGTTTAAGTCATGGAGTCCTTATAATTAATGATAATATAAGTGAGCACAGATGTTCAAGTCATGGATTCCCTGTAACTAAAGTGTGTACAGAAATTCACATCATGGATTTCTCCAAATTAATGTCAATTAAACTATGCACAGGTGTCATGGATTCCCATTAAGTATTGTTAATTGAAGTGTGCATGTGTTCAAGTCATGGATTACCCTTACTGATAAATAAAATTTGCACGTGTGTTCAAGTCATGGATCCCCTATAATTGATGATAATTAAAGTGTGCAAAGGTGTTCAAGTCATGGATTCCCCATAATTGATGATAATTAAAGTGTGCACATGTTTTCAAGTCATGGAATCCCCTTGATAATAAAAGTGTGCATAAATGTTCAAGTCATGGATTCACCATATTTAAGGATAATTAAAATGTGTACAGGTGTTCAAACCATGGATTCCCTATAATTAATGATAACTAAAGCGTGCACAGTTGTTCATGTCATGGGTTCCCCATATTTAATAACTTAATTGTGGACAGAAGATTGAGTCATAAAGTCCTCATAATTAATAATAAGGTATGTACAGGTGTTCAAGCCATGGATTCCCAATAATTAATGATAATTTAAGTGTGGACAGACATTTGAGTCTTGGATGCCTCATTTTTAAGGATAATGAAAGTGTGAAAAGATGTTTGAGTCATGGACTTCTCATAATTAATGATAATTAAAGTGTGCACAGATGTTCCAGCCATAGATTGCTCGTAATTGATTATAATTAAATTGGGTACATATGTTTAAGTCATGGAATCCCCATAATTAATGTTAATTAAAGTGTACACGTCATGGATTTTTATAATTGATGATAATTAAGATGTTCACAGGTGTTCACATCATAGATTCTCCATAATCACTGAATGTTAAAGAGTGTACAGATGTTCAAGTCATGAATTACCCATAATTAATGATAATTAAAGTGTGCATATTTGTTCAAGTCATCGATTCTTCATAATTGATGATTGTGAAACTGTGCACAGGTGTTCAAGCCATGGATTCCCCTTAATGATAATTAAATTGTACACAGGTATTTAAGTCATCGATTTCCCATAATTGATCATATTTAAAGCGTGAACAGGGGTTCAAGGCATGGATTCTGCATAATGATAATTAAAGTGTGCACAGATTTTCAAGTTATGGATTCCTCATAGTTAATGATAATTAAAGTGTGCACAGATTTTCAAGTTATGGATTCCTCAAAGTTAATGATAATTAAAGTGTGCACAGATTTTCAAGTTATGGATTTCTCAAAGTTAATGGTAATTAAAGTGTGCGTGGATGTTTAAGTAATGGATTCTTCATAATGGTAATTAAAGTGTGTACAAATAAAGACCCTTTGAAACCAGTCACATGTACTATTTCTCCCCCAGCGCCCTACCTCCTTTCCTGTTTTCCTCAAAAACTAACATAGTTGATTTACTTTTGAACTTTAGTAATGTGAAGGAAATGCTGATAATAATGTGCCCCATGCAGAACTCTCACTTTTTAAAAATATTTAGTTTAGTTTAAATGCGTTTGTGTGTATAGCTATATAGAATATTGTGCATTAACCACAGTAAATCTTGTGTGTGTGTGTGTGTGTGTTGTTCCAGACGTTGACACATTCATTTTGTATATATGTTTGTGTTATATTTGTAAATTATAAGCTCAACATTTTATATGTAATGTTTAGAACCTAACATTTTTACTTAGGCTTCTATTTATTCTTTTTACATGTATTTCATTTAGTTTTAGATTACAGAATAGACCTCTTTACTGTGCATCACTGGTCTCCATGATGTAAGATTTACTCTTACATGTATTTATTTTTGTAAAGTATGGAAGAAGTTTTTGTTGCTATATTTAATAAAAACAGAATATATTGCTTTGTAATCCTTAAATTTTCTTTTCAGCTGGTTCGCCTCAACCAGGAGTCCGTTACATAACAGAAGACCTGATTCGCAAAATTGCTAAAGAAGAGAACTTAGAAGCGATAACATCTTTGAACCTCACACTTTCCAAGGATGTGGGCAAGAAAATCAAAGTACTGCTGAATTATTTTAAAAGATTTTTTCCAGATAAAGAGATTCAGTAGGCTAATTGTGATAACTACTTTACCTGTAGAAAAAACAGAAAAGCATTAAAAATCCTGAGTGGTGTTTCACTGCTGGCTAAAGCCAACTACCAGAAGATAAACTGATTTTAGGTGACCTTGCAGCAGATTGTGGCTTACCATCTTCTAGTCCAGGAAACTAGAGGCAGGCAGGTGGCACATTTACTGTTTGCCACCAAGATGGTGAGAGCCATGGGTCATGGGTTCAGACCTTGGCTGCAGCACATGTATTTCCTTTGTACATAACACCTCCAACAATGTACTGGCAGCGCTAGACACAACCGTATGCTGACGTATGCAATCAAGGGAGCCTATCGTACCCATACACGTAGCAAAGAGAGAGTCGAAAGTAAGGAACGTGGCAGATCTTCAAAAAAGATCTGCCATCCCTTTCTTTTAAACGACCCTAGTCTTCACACGGCTAGCCCCTGGTGTACCACGTGTGCATACAGCGAATCCCTAATTTATATCGTCAGCTCGCTCACTAAGCGTAAACTAACAATTGGGATTCGACACAAACACAACATAGGACAATTACATGGAATCCTCAGGGTGCACAATATAATTTTTTGAAGATCTGCCACGTTCCTTACTTTCGACTCTCTCTTTGCTACGTGTATGGGTACGATAGGCTCCCTTGATTGCATACGTCAGCATACGGTTGTGTCTAGCGCTGCCAGTACATTGTTGGGGTTGTCGTTTGACGATTTTATAGCGCTCTGTCCTCATTTGTTCTTGTTTGATTACATAACACCTGTTTGCAGGACTGGCTGCATGCTGACATTAATTGTTGACTCAGTATGAAACAGCAACCACATTACACTAAAACTTCCCTGTTAAGACCTTACCTATTACAACTCCCTCTTAGATAAGACCAAAATTTTTTTCACTAACCCCTCCTGGGTTACACTGCTTGTACTCTCTATTAAGACTTCTCTCAGTTAAGATCTGTTTCTAGTGTATTTTCAAAAGTCTTTATACAGAGATTTCACTGTAATAACAATGTGTAAAGCTGTCCCTATCCAATTATTTTTTTGTGCAAGAAAGCACCAGAAATGTTTATTCCAAAGGTTGAATCTAGCTCATGATTTTTTTTTTTTGTTTTAAATCTTGATTGATGAGGAGTTTTATGTACTGTTGTGGGGTTTTTAATCTTTCAAACTGAGAAATACGTCCTGACATTATTTAAGAATGATGAACTTAAAATAACTTCTTTCTTTGTTGTGGATAGAGGGAGGGAGAACAAGCTGCTATATCCTAAATATTCTCTTTTAATGTTGATATGCCTTGAGTTTCAAGCTAAGTGCAAATACATTATTTGTCAAAATGCCACATAATTTCAGCCTTTGAAATTGAACAGTGCCAGTTGAGCTGGATAAATCTAGCAGCAGAAGTCGAGATGGAGATAGCACCCATTAGAGGACACAAACTGTTGGGGGTCCTAAGTATGCAGCTAATTATTTTTTTAATTTAGTAAGTTAATCCATCTAATGGCTTTTTAGTTAGTAAGTTAATCCACATGTTTTTCAGTTCATTGAAAACCTGGATCGTTTAAAAAAGCTGGTTTCCTTGAACCTGAGCCACAACATAATAGAACGTATGGAAAAGCTTGAGAAGCTGCAGCATCTGCGAGAGCTGAACCTTTCACACAACTGTATCATGCGCATCGAGTGTCTGGAGACCCTGACAGGACTTCAGGTGCTAAATCTGTCTTCCAACAGCATCGAGCACATCCCAGTCTGGCTGCCAAAGAGGCTACAGGCTCTGCGCACATTTAGGATTGCCAGCAACAGAATTTCATCCGTGAGTGTCCTTTGCTCACTTTGTGGATGTTTTTGTGTCCCTCATAGAGGCAAACTGTGTAGCAAAGCAATACCTTTTTGTACTTGATGGAACATCCGTGTGTTAAAATGCACGGGGCATTGCCTTGCTTGTATGAAGGGGATACAATAAATATTCAGTTTTACATACCATTGTGCAGAAATTAATCACATCCCCCACCCCCCAAGAGTAAAGCTAAAGTGTAAAACCTTCATTTCTCTTCAATTAAAGCCATTCACCATAAAATCTTCAACATCTAGGAGCATCCCAGATAGATGGATGACAAAAGGTTAATGTTTTCTTATGGACAGTTGTCAGAAATGGCCAAGCTGAAAACTATACCAGACCTCATCCACGTTGATGTCAAAGGCAATCCACTGTCTGAGCTGCCCCATGCTCATCTCTTTCTCATATTCCATCTGCGGTGCATGGAAACCTTAGACGGCCAAATAGTTACCAGCTTGGAGCGTGAGCAGGCTCAGAGCCGATTTGCTTTGGGTAGGTTTGTTCTGGCTGCTTTTCTCTGCTGATTTAAGAATTATTGTTAAATATAAACTGAAGCAGAATCAAAGAGATCAGATATTGCTGCTGTTTAAGATGCAACAGGAGCAGTGAAAAATTAGAGTGCTGGTAGTTGGGTGGGGTGGGAGTCCTTTGAAGCATACATGTGTTTATTCATATGCACATTTTCTTCTTTGTGAGTGTGAATGAGCATGCCCAAGTGTATGTGTATGTGGCATGCATGCCCACTCTGCTGCCCCTTGCAATGACACAAAGGTTAAGCATTTGTCACAGTGAGTGCAGATCATGGGCTGTTGGTTGAAATCTCTTATCAAATTTTTGTAGCTCAACTGAGACGCACTTATTTTTCTGGATGCATCATCCAGGGCCAGGTGGTTGTTGTGAAACAACTTAAAGGTACTAGGACACATGGACGTCACAGCGAAAACACACTGCAATCCTTCGTTTAAAAAAAACTGCACGTATTTATCACAGCTGCATTTAATTTCTCACTACTAGCTTTTGGTGATCAACTCATCACACAGATGTTAGTCTAACTGTGTCTACTGTGGTAAAATGCACTCAAATCTGCGCGTTCCAATGTTCTAGCAGCTGCTTCTTCAGAATAAGATTACAGCGAGATTTGTGTGAGACTCGTGACATAAGCCGGAAGAAAGGCAATAGTGCCAATTCTCCTCACGATGGTGCCCTCAGGCTGTGAGATTTCCCCCAGTAGTGTAGCAGATGGAAATAAAAGTGTTACATTTATAAATTCTGCTAGCCTGTTTTATTGATAGTATAAAAAGTTTTCACAATGCATTCGCAACAAACAGTATCTTGTAAAACATAGCAACATATGACTGTTGTGTGTACTTGGTATGTTGTGTCGGAATACCTTTAAGCTACTGATTTAGAGTAACACACACACACATGCACACATACACACACACACACACATTTTCTGTGCCTCGCTGTCTTACTCTCTTGCTTTTTCTCTCACACACCCTGTCCAACTTGTACTGTTTTTTCCACTGGTTTTCTTTTTGTTGTTGTTGTTTTCTTTTCTTTTATCCCTTTTTTTAAACCCTTCTTCCTTTCTTTTTGTCCCTCCTCCTACTTCCCACATATCTCGTCCCACTTTGCTTCGCACTCTCCTTCACGTTCAGCATGATCTGCGGACAGTTAACGCTTGTGTTGTTCACAGACGAGGTCCAGAATCTAGAGCGAGAACTAGAGCAGGAGGCGTTTCGATACAAGCAGCTGGAGGAAAGCCACAATCGGTCTGAGCAAGAGCGTTCTCAGCAGGAAATGTCCCAGAACCAGCTTTTGCAGCATCAGCGGGACACCAAAGAACAACTGCAGCAGCTGCAGCGAGAACTGGCAGCAAAAGATGACTTGGTGAGTAGCGTTTGGTTGCGTTGTGAAGTCATAACAGGTGCTTTTTATCTGGTCCTTGACAGGTGATAGAAAAAAAAATGAAATGATGGCTGCAGCTTGGAGTAAAAAAAAAATTATGATAAGAAGGTGAACCAAGCCAGGCTAGATGACAAATATAGCATCAACATTTGGGGCACTACCCATTCATCAGGACAGAACACACAACACGAACAGGCAAATAACTAGGAAAATAACTAGAAAAAGGCACTTACCTATGTAGAAACCAAAACACTTTCTAAACAGATAAGTGCCTTTCCTAGTTATTTTCCTAGTTATTTGCCTGCTTGTGCTGTGTGTTCTGTCCTGATGAAAGGGTAGTGCCCCAAAATGTTGATGGTATGTTTGTCATATATCTTGGCTTGGTTTCCCTTATCACCAACAGCTGAGAGCGTAAACGTTGCATGCAATAAAATGCCAGGATATCATAATAAAAGTCTACAACTTTTTCCCTTTCCAGAAAGTCTCATTATTTACAAGTTGCTGTGAGCACATGTATCTGCATGTTTTTGTGTGCAGTTAAAGCGAAAGACTACAGAACTGAACAGGGCGTGTGAGAAGCACTACCGGCTGGAACAAGAGCTAGCATTTTACAAGATCGACTCCAAGTTTAAAGACCTGGGCAAAGCACCACCTCCTGCACAAGATCTGGTCAGTGCCATAATTTCAAATATTTCATGATGGAGAAAGCACATTATTTTTAATTGTTTATGATTTTACATTTTCCTTCTATGATTTCATAAAATTGATTGCTGGGGATAGTGTGACTTGGTTTGGTTTTATAAAGACTGTTTCTTTAAATTCTTCATTGTCTAACATGAATGAGAAGATTGTCTCTAGGGTATGGTGTAAAGATGACATCAAGCAAAGCCCTCTTGCCATCATGGTGAAAACATTGAAAAAGTTTGTGTTTGATGCCTATTCATGGTAGCGCTACACTCAAAATAAAGGAACTTCTATAAAAGAGTTGACAAAAACCATGTCCTAAAATTGTAAGTGTTTATTGATTGCTGGCAATTTTTGTGACAGAGCAGTGATGATGGTGGCCTTCTGGCGGAGAGCCCTTACATTGGCCGAGCTCGCTATCAGGCTAACCAGATGGCAGAAGAAGGACAGGTGTTGGCTGTGGCACAGAGAGCGCATGTTCACTCTGTCAAGGCACCTGCACCCATAGCACCCGCCCTTTCACCTCAGCAGAGAGAACAGTTGCATGCAAGATTAGATGCAGAGCTAGAGGCTAAGAAAAAAGAAGTGCTAAAAGGTTAGGGTTTGTTTTCTTTCTTTCTTTGTGCATGCAGATGCTGATTTATCAACAGCTTCATGTTTGATCCAAAAATTAAATGGTTCTTTTGGCAAAAACATTTGAATTAAAGGGTCTGATGTGCATTGTTCTTGTGGGGGAAAAAGAAGACTATGTAATAGTGTTGATTTGTACCTGTGAAATTAATGTGGGGGAAAGAGCTAAGCTAATGGCAAAGTAATTTACAACATATGTGGTCTAGCAAATTGTGTGTGTGTGTGTGGTCTTTGTTGGTTTGTTTATTATTCTAGCTGAAGACAGGCTTCAAACCCTGCAGTTGGATCTAAACTCGACAGAACAAAAACTGATCAGTGCTGCTCAGGAATTAAAGAAGCTGGCTCCTTCTAGAAACACACCTGAACCTTTCCGAGATGACAAATTTAAGATTCGCCAGCTCCTAGCTCAAAAGATGCAAAATGTGAGCAGTCTTTTATAACGTAGACAGAAGAAATGAATTATATATGGAACACGGTTTAAGAATAAGAGAATGTTTTAATGTAGGGGGAAAACCCATTACAGTAGGTCTTTAATTAAGTACAGTAGATCAACACATTTTGAATAAATTGTTACAAGAGTGTTGGTTATAGTCTGATATTTTTTTCTTCAAAACTTTGGAGATGATATGAGTACAACGTTATTAAGATATTTATTATTAATAAGAATTTATTTATTTTGGGGGAGGGTAATTTTTTTTTTTACAAACTCCTCTTGTTTCTTTGTGGAAACTAAATTTTCCCCCACCCAGTTTTAGTATTGGTACATTTGGGTGCAAATATCCCATCAGTTTATGAAAGCGAAGATCCTTTTATTTTTAAAGCAGATATTTAGATGCTAAAAACTTTCCATGCCAATTGTTTCATTTTAATTTTTAAAACAAAAGGCTTTAACTCATTTGATGCTCACCTTCTTGAATTGTCACATATTGTGCAGGTAAACAAACTGCGAGATGCAGCCACAGAAATGGAAAATGAGATCGACCATGTGCAGCAGTCACTCACACTTGGTCGGGCAGAACTTAATGAAATGAAAAAGGAAATACAGTCCATGAATCCACAGTCCCCCTCATATGTAAGATTTACTTGTGTGCTGTTGAAAAAACATGGCGTGAATAAGCTGATGAGTGAACAAATCAACTAAAATGAGTAGGCAATTTGGTTTTCTGTTGTGCATTTGTCTGCTACTGCATGTTTTGAATCTGTTTTAAACATGGAGTTCTCATTTAAATTTATCAGTGCAATTATCTATTAAAACCTGAGTCAGAGTTTTATTGGAAAGTTTGAGTGAGTTTGTGATCAAAATAAAACCATCACCACAAAAGTTAGTGATTAAAATAAAACCATAATCAAAACTTTTGGAAAGTTTTTGATCAGAAACTACTAGGTTGTTTTTTTTTTAACTTGTGATGGGAGGAGGAGGTTGCTGGTATTTTTTCAAATGTGTATTAGGTACATAACTGACTATGTGATTTGTGTATTGGTGTAATTTATGGAACTTGGAGGGTTGACAAAAATCATTGATTGCTGTGTTCACATTCTGGTTTGGACAGACCATGAAACTGAAGCAGATGGCTGATAAGGAGTCGCAGATGAATGGTGGCCATGATGTTGTTGACCATCTTCAGCAGGAGCTGCGTGGTGTGGTGCAGAACATCACCAGGGAAACCACAGAAATCAAACACCTAGAGGAGCGGCTAGAATCAGGTGGTGTACATACTTTGGTGTGTACATGGGCATGCAGGCATGTACATGCATATCAGGGATGGGGAAATGCGACAGACCAGTGACTCATGATTATCAAAAATCCTTCGGGGCTGGTTTTTTTTGTTATAGCTGCTGCAGGCCTCAGTCTTTATCTATGTGATGACCAGAATGCCTCATGTATAGCAGCATGCAAACAGTTGAAGCATGTGTCCCTTACCAAATAAGACCCCTCCAAAATATGACCAGACCTTTTTATAATGATTTTTCGAGGTGTAATTGAGAGGTTCCACTGTACTTACTTAATTTGGCCTGTTACTTAATCGTTATTTAATTTGGCCTGTTAATTTTTATTTAATTTGGCCTGTTCCTTAATTGTTACATAATTTGGCCTGTGATATTGAAAATGTGTTACTGAGATAAACTGCTGGAGCAGAATGAAAACCCCACAAACAAGCAAAACTGGGGTAGTAGAAATTTCACTGGGCTAGTGAATTTTAGATTTATTATCCCATTACGCTCGTAAAAATTTTGAAACATCCCCATCACTGCACATGGAATACTTTGTGCACAAGTGCATAATTCATGCATGTTAAAATGGACATATTGAATGCACACCTTTCGTGCATGCAACTGTACTTTTGGATAATGTTTTGATCAACAGCTCATACGCTTGAACCTCACTCCATACCTGCAAGTCACAAAAGAGTGCAATGGACAGCTTAGACAAAGCTGATTATATGATAATGTTCATCAGTGTTGAGGCTCAAATCCTTACTTAATTTATTTCATGAAATTTAGATGCTTAAAACTTTCCATGGCAAATGTTTCATTTTAATTTTAAAAGCAAATACTTTAAAATGGTGTGTTCAAAAGTTGGAGGAAACAGCAAACGGAGTCAGTTACAAACTGTGAATGTTCACTTACAGACGAGACCAACAAGAACGAAAGTATCAAAGTGGAGCTGGAAGACATTGTGAGTGGCCTGCAGGGCTATTTGGAAGGGGTCAAGGGTCAGAGTGTGCAGTACCAGCAGGAGTACTCCGTGATGCTGCAGGAAAAGGAAGTCTTGGAAGAGAAGATCAGGAGATTAGAAGCTGAGCTCGGCATCCTCGACACGGAGGCCCAGAATGCCAAACTGCTGCAGAAGGTAAGGACCAGTTCTGAGGACAAGGAAATAAAGTTGAACAATCCAAATTGGATTGAACTACACTGGTTTGCAGTGGAACTGGGATGTTCTGAGTTTGGTAGATGTACATGGAGTTGTCAAGTATGTCATGATGTGATAGAAGTAGCACTACCCAAAGCTCCACTCTACCCCTGTGTGATTGTTTTCTGTTTTCTCAGAGCTCCTGAGATAGTCCACAGGTTTTCTATAAGGCATTGATTACAACTGTAAAGTTTTACAACTATAAAATCCAAGAAATGCTTTTTTTCAATATGGATATAAAGTGTTTACTGTCTCATGTAGGCACCTCAGTAAATTGTTATCATCTGTGACTCACTGATTCAGTCGCTATTTGCCTAAAAAGAAAATGTTTTTCATTCTTCCTCTTCATCCTCCCCATCTGTTCCATTTTATGATACTTTACCTGCACATGACAGAGAACAGCACAAAAAAAATCCAGAATTTTTCAGAAGCCTAAAGAGCATTTATAGAAGGGTCACAGGTCTTTGTTTGGAAACACTGTTTCACAGGACCTTATTTTTATAGATTATCAGCAGCAGTGCCAGCTGCTAGTGTTACTGCGTTGTGGTCTTGGGTTGGGTTGGGTTTGTTTAATGATTTGTTTGGGGTTTTAAAAAAGTGATCTCTGCCACTGCTGTTCCCCCATTTACTCCATTACATGTAACCAGTGCCTTATGTTGTTACCCCCGTGTGTAGATTTTGTACAGTTCTTGGATTTTCAGTTTTTATCTGGTCTGGTTTGGATGCAAGGTTTTATTAATAGTATTAATTTCATTAATAATTTAAGCACTTTTCAATCAGTACACCACCAGCCTTCTGAATATTCACCAACCTGTTCACATGACCATTGCCTGACTTTTGCAGCAACTAGAGGATGCAGAGCGAGAGCTGAACAAGACGCAGAATTTGAGTCAGACGCTGCAGGAGGATCTGTTGCGGTCACGTCAGAAGGATTTGGAAATGCAGAGCCAACTGGAGCAAGCAGAGGCGGAGATTCGGCATCTGAACCAGGGCCTGCAGGAAGCTGAGAAGAGAGCACAGGTGAGTTACCTTGGTGCTTGTGCATCCAGATCTTTTGTTGCAGTGTTGACCATCACTACAAACATTTGTTCAGGCACTGAGATCCCTCCCACTAACCCACAGTTTTGATTCTTCTTTCCTTTTCTGTCTTTAGTCCCGTGGGTAGTTAGGTAATTTCTGTCATTAGTCCCATGGGTAGTTAGGTAATTTCTGTCATTAGTCCCATGGGTAGTTAGGTAATTTTAGAGGACAGTGCTTTCACCTCGTGGTGATTTTACTCTTTAGGGAATAGGGTCCTATTACTAAGCTATTCAGTGAAAGAAATGCTGATTATAGCTGCAGTAAGATGGCCAGTGCAGAGAGACAGTTTAATGTTTTGGGGAAGGCCATGGAGGCTGCATAATTTTTAACACCAGGAAATAATCCTTGACCCCTCCTAGGTTCGAACCAGTAAGATCCATGTGCTAGTTTGCAACTCTGCCCAGAGGTATCCGAGCTTCCCAGTTATCCCTATGATGAAAACTGGAACCTTTATCTTGCAAATACAAGCAGACTGTTCTAGATCTTAAGTGACAGTGGTGTCCTTTGTTTTGTTTTGTTTGGTTTTTTACATTGTTTCTTGTTCAAATTTTATAAGATCAGCTGGCTTGTAACTGGCTTCAGGGTTTCTGTAAATAACAGGCATGGGAACTTTGGTGGAATTCAGATTTTTGGGGGGTTGGTTTCCAACAGCAATAAATAAATAAATAAATTAGGTGCCACTTTTCTTTTGTAGGCGATTTTATATAAGTATAAAGAAAAGGCTTTGTTTTCTTCCGCCATCGACTAAATTTTGCCTGACAAACTTCGCATTCTCACTTTCTGTTTTGCTTGCCATGTGCAGTTCCATTACGGCCTGTTGTGACTTTTCCATGCGCAAACTGATTCAGACTTTTCCCAACATGTCCGCCAGATTTCAGATGTTTTAGGTGATCCAGTTCCCATGCCTGAAATAAGAACCATCTTGGCTTTGTTTGTATAGCTCAGCAGAATGTATTGTTATTGTCAATGTTCTTGCAGTATCATAATAAACTATACATGCCACCATATGACTATGTTTACCTTTTTTTCCTTTGTTTTTTGCTGATCAGTGATCTTGGTTCCTGACAAATGCATTCTTGGTACCTTCCACCAGATTTACTGTACTGGAAAAAAAATGTTTCCATAGAATATGAAATTTTTTTTTTTTGTCTTTCTAATTCCTCACAATCTGGCTATCGGTGATCTTCCTGAGGACGATCTGTATTTGTAGTCCGAGAAGAAATCCATGGAAAGACACTTACAGGCAGAGCGTGAAAGGATGGAAAAGATGACGCAGCGTGTGCAAGATGCCAACCGATCGGACCTGGAGGTCAAGAAACTGGTGGCTCAGCTGGAAGCTGCAAAGGTTACTTTCCCTCTAAAATTCATTCTGTTCATTTCTGGGGAGTCCCATTCAGTGCTCGTATGAATTTCGTAAGGAGTTTCTCAGCATATGAGAAATCTCTGTCGTCCTGTCTGTAGGGAAAGTCATCTGTCTTTTTATTCGTCTCCCCTCTGTGTGTGTGTGTGTGTGTGTCCACCCCTTTTCCCACACCCATCCACTTTATAATTTTAGGCTCAAGCATGGTTTGAAATTAGATTTATTTTTAATAATGCCTATTTCTTTTAAGAATGTATATACTTTTTTTCTTTGTGTGCTGATGCTTAGACAGAAAATCTTTCAGGGACAGCATCTTGTCATGCTACAAAATAGTACATAGGGTTTTTCGCTAACTTAAAAGTAGCAAATTCATGTCAGTGTAAGACAGTTTTAAGACAGTTAAGCTTTTCTCACCGTGCAGGCTCTTAACACATCTTTGCGAGACCAACTGGATGACGTTCACCAACAGCAGCATCAGCAGGAAAATGGGTTCAAACCCAGCGAACTGAAAAAACGCCTCCTCAAGTTCACACATGACTTTAAAACAAACAAGGTGTTATGCTACAGAAAGTCTGATTTTTTTAAACTTACTTTCTTTCCTTCAATGGCATTTTGTTTTGGATTGGGGAAAATTCTAAGGCTTTGTGTAATTTTGGCCATTGAGTGAAATATGCTTTTTTATTCTTATTTATGACCATATTTTTATTTTTATTTTAACAATCAAATAGCACTCACAGTAAGTGATTGAAGTTATCATGTTATTGATGATGATGATGATGATGATGATGATGATGATGATGATGATGATGATGATGATGATGACAGGGTCCAGGGGAGCCTATTGACAAAGATGACATCCTTGGAACGTCCTTCAAAGAGATCTACCAGACAGCACAAGACAAACTGAATAAGAGTGTACGGGAATCAGAAGAGACAAAGAAGCAAAAGTTGAAGGTAGGCTTGCTGCTGCGTGGTGGTACTGCATGTTGCATGCTGCATGCTGAGTGCTGCATGCTGTAAGTGTCGGGAGCAAGCAGCATGGACTGATCAAGCATATACTTGCTACTCTTCTGGTTCAGCTGACATCTTTCTTTTGTTAAAGGCGCTTGTGTTTGTGTATGTGCATTTTATGTGTAAGATGACAGTGACTGGTAAGGAGAGAGTTGTGAGGGGTGCAAGGGAATTTGGGTTATTGTGGCCTACCCCCTCCCCCCACCACCCACATAAAAGAACCCTTCCTAAGAGCACAAAATTCATGTTAGATTTGGGAATGCTAGACATTTTCCAAGTCAATAAAACTCCGACACTCCTCGTGCCTTTTGATCCCCCACTCCCACCCGAACTAAGATGAAAGTAGGGCGACATCAGATCTGGGTTCTTTTTTGTCTGTATCTAAGATGAAAGAAATCATCTTAAAAGTGATTAAGTGACTAAATCTTTCCTTGCTGAATAGCCCATCTCCACCCAAATAATAATCCATGACTATGTTAGGAATAGCAAAAAGAACGCCATGGATATCCCACAGTAATGCAGTGATGGACTCGATCTCGATGTTGCTTTCTCGTAGCTTGAGGCTGAGGTGCAGACATTGAAGGAGCAGGTGACGAGAGCAGAAGTGGCCTTACGGGAACAGGACAACAAGGAGAATGATGCAGAAAAACGACGACTGCAGGAGGAGATTAAGAGACTTCAAGCTTCACTCAAGCAAATAAAAGAGGTAAAAACACTCCTTCCCACCCTTTCAGCTACCATGAGGGGTCGTCTTTCCTCTTTGAAGGAAGTTCCAACAATGTCATCTTTGTCAATAGGTTCCCCTGGACTTTTTCATCATCATCATCATCATCATCATCATCATCATCATCATCATCATCATCATCACTCTAGAGGATTTGATTATGTGGCCAACAGGGTGGGGTGCCAGTGCGTATTGTGTACGCACCATCTGATGGAAGCGGTGATCGAGCATCGTCGCTAGATTCAGAGGAGAAGCTACTCTTCGATGAGCTGCAGAGGGAGCTGATGGAACTCAAGCGTCATATGCGGCAGCAGGAACACGATGCATCACACAGGGTCAGTTGCTGCTACAGCTCATCCACACAACCAAAACTTGTTAGTAGCAAAGAAATTGTTGTACCAGAACTGGAAAATGGACATCTATAATACCAAAAAGTCTTCTCTGTAACCTCAAAAACTGAGGTTCCAGTAAACACCCAGCTTGGAATTTTTGAGGGTTCGTGGACAAGAATTGAGGGTCCCCATAGGTTTTTGAATTCAAAAGAAAGAAGTGCATCCTTGGGATGCATGGGAAAGTATTTCTGGGTCTTTTCAGATTTCTGTGTATCATAGATATGCAATCATCTATTATAGAGAACACTAGAAGAAAAATGAATTACTGCTGATAAGATGATAATGTTTCGATGCCGTTTGAAAAACAAGACTTGTTCTATTCATGACCTTTGGCTGACCTTTCTCTGGCCTTGACCTTGTAGCTAGTGGAGGTGGAGACAGAGGCAGCTCAATGGCAGGAAGAGGTGAAAGAACAGAAGCGGAGGTTTGAGAAGGAACTGGACCGACGCCGGCAGGAGGCAGAACTCCTTAAGGTGTGTTTGACATGTTGAGAGGTTGTGTGTTTTTGATGTCAAGCACATTTGTTTATGTGACTAGCTGCTTCTCTTTTCTGAAAAAGAAAATGTCTACTTCGTGTATAGAGCAAGCCCAAACGCTATTTTACATGTATGGAAAAGGAGAGGCAGATTTTTATGCCACCCAGCTCAGTGTTTTATATTGGACTTGCTTGTGCTGTTGAGTATACTAAATGGTATGAGACTCGAGCCAGACACCTTGCTATTTGGATGAGTCAGACTGTGAAATATTTAAACATTTTCTATTGATTCCTCGAGAGCATAAAATTGATGTCCATTAGAGCAATAATTTATTTTCCTTTTATCTTTGGACTTATGGACTGAACATTTAACTGCAACTGCACTTAGGAAAGAGTTCCAAACATAGTTACATTACTTTGCGAGTTTTGGATGGGAAGTCATATCATGCAATAAGAAATGTATATTATACAGCATGAAATTCGGTTTTCACAAAATGGTAAAGGTATTGTTTTCTGAGCATCCATATTTATGTCAGCACGCAAATGTGCATTCATCTTCACATTCAGTCATGCAGGTACATGTTCTTGCATTCTGGCTGTCAGTAATTTGCTCACGACACCAAGAAATCCGTGCTGACTTGCAGGAGAAACAAGAGGCTAGGATCCAAGTCATTGCTCAAGACCTTGACCAGGCACAGCTTGTGGCTGAAGCCCTGCAGCAGGCACTGAACCAGCGAGAAGCAATGCTGCAGGACGAACTTGGAGCAGTGGACATGTCTAACCAAATGATTGGTAAGGGAAGATTTCTTAACATTTGTTTGAGCTTATTGTTTCTCTACCAGTCAGTCTGCTTTGTGCTGTGTGTGCACATGCATGCATATGTGTGCACCTGTGTGTGTGTACACATGAATGCATATGTGTGTGTGTGTGTGTGAGCATGTTCATGCATGTGCCTGCATGTAAGTGCATGTGTGCACATGTATGTGCATGTGTATGTGCATGTGCGAGATTTGTTTTGTGGGGGATTTTTTCATCACTTCTCACCTCTTATGTTTCCAGTCATGTGTGAAGTTTCTTTTTTTCTCTTGTGATTTCACCCACCTACTTGATGTGCTATGTCTGATTGGTGACCTAAATTTCAGTCATTGATACAGGCAGTGGGATCACCTTTTAAAGTTTATTCTGAAATACTCTGAGAAGCTCATAAACCCATTTACTTTTGTGTAAATACAGTGATTGAGTGCCTTCTGCTCTCTGGGCAGTTTTTCAGGAGATTTATTCAAGAGCAGCCTAAATAAAACAGCAGAGCAAACAGATTATAAAAGTTATTTATTCTTGCACCTCAGCGACAGCTGCCAACAGTTAATGGAGATGTGTTTACATCTGCATGTAGTGCCATACACACACAGATAAAGGGATAGCAGTACCATGCATATATGCTCTGAGAACTTGTCAGGACTTAAAAAAAAGGAACTATGCTAGCAAATGTACATTAGTTTAGTTAATAACTCATTAAAGTCAAGTCTGCTTTTTCAAAAATGGAAGACCAGTGTGTCTATCGTATCCACAGAAATCCATTGTGTACCTTATTTTGTTACTTTGCCATGAGGCAGAATGCTGAGAGTGTGGAAAATGATTTGCAGCCGCCCAGGAGGAGGAACTGTCCCGACTATATGGAATCTTGGAGGCCCAGCGTTCAGAGATAGAAAACTTAAACCAGATGCTGGACTACTTGGCAGCCCAGGGACCAGATGGAGGTGTGTGGCTGGGTATTTTTTTCCTTTTCCCCTTGTGTCCATGCTACCTCCTGTTCTTTTCTTTATTTATTCACATTCATTTTTTTTCCTTTGGTTGATTTTCGTTGATTTTTTACTACCTTTTTTTTTGCTCCCATACATTCGGTCATTCATGTTAGGAAAGAGGCAGTGAGAAGTCAGAGCCGTGTTTTATTTCACAGAACATAAAATTGCGTGAAGGGGAAACTGGTGTTACCTCTGATGTCTTATTACACAAGAGTGCACACGGTAAACTATAGAAAGATTTGTGCAGAGTTTAATTTTGCATTCTTGCTGATGTCTGCAATTTCAAGCCATTGTTTTCTACTGGTTGGCAGTTGGTCCAGCCTTTGATGATGAGCTGTGGCGCATTCGACAAGAAGTAAACAAACTGAAGGAGACGCTGGCCATGCAGTCAGCGTATGTTCAGGCCATGCCAAGTTCAAGTCATTTTGGGACACAAGTAGGCCTGCCACCCCCACTTTTGCACAGCACAGGCGTAGGGTCCTCTGGCATTGGTGTTGGGCATGTTGGCATTGGTCCCAGCAGCAGGTCTAGCTCCAGAGCAGGGGTAAGGGCTTGGAAGTGAGCAAGTGTGAGAGTGTGTGTGGGGGGGGGCGGCTGGGTGGGTGGGTGCTGTTCATTAATTGAAATAATTCTTGAAGATTTTAGGACAGGCAGAAAACTTTCTAAATACTCAAGGATCTTCTTAGTATTGGGGGTTGAGTTTCAAAGTAACACACAAGATACAGATCTCAAGACTTTATATAGCTCATAAAACAGATGGCAGATTTTTGCATTCTGGCGAGATCCAAGCTGTTGTGTGTCAGAACAAGAATATCCACAGATCTTGAAAGCTGAAGTTGGTCGCATGTCCCACACAGCCGTCTGACTGTATATTTTCATCACTTCCTCCTGTTTCACTTCTTTGCTTCTTTTTCTCCATCCACTTGACTCCTTGATTCTGCTTGATCACTCCTTGGTGATTTTCTTGCTGAGAGCATTTTGCTTTAACTTTTTCCTGGAACAGGGCACTGGAATGGTTTTCCAAAATGTCAGAAGACCTGGACCCAGCCAACCCTCTGCCTCAGGCTTTGCCACTGGGGTTCAAGTCCCAGGTTATACTGCCCCTTTCCAGGGTCCTGGTGGGGAACTGCCTGCTGATGAGCCTGATGGTCACAGACAGTCTGCAGCCCTTCGTCAGCACCAAGCCTTAGGGGCACATCCTGCCAGTGCACCCTTGCCTCAGGTGAGAAACCACGTTTGCTGTGTTAACTTCCCTCTCACAAAAGTATTAGCTCCCTTCGAACCAACCAGATTATGTTTAGATCAAGACTTAATTCTTGAAAATTAATTATTAAATTTTTAATTTGATGTCCATAGGTTTTTTAATGCTATACTTTGGAAAAACAGCGTATGGTTAAGTCCAAGATCATGTTAATCTACATCTTTAATGCTAGATTTTGCACAGATTACACTTCTTGGTTTTGGGTACAATATTTGTTTACAGATTCTAGGACTTCGGGCATCATGATATGGAGCAGCTAATGCTGAATTATGTTGAGAAAAATTGATACAGCAAATTTTATGAAAAGTAGTGTGATTAGTACAGTTTGCAAAACCAAAAAAAAATGTTTTAAATTAAAATGCTCATATGGGATGTATTAAGGGGCAGAGTAAGCTCCAAGATCAAATCACCCCTCTGCATCAAATGAATTACATATATGTCAATACGAGTGTGTCTGCCATGACATACTTTGTCTGGAGAATGTCACACTATGATGCATATCTTTTCTGGTGACTCTTCCATCTGGGGTGTTCTACATTCTAATAAAAGACTTAATGTGCATTTTTTTCTCCTGCAGGGTTCCAATCTGACTGCAGATCCACGTGCCCACTTTCCTGGTCACCTTGGTAATGAGCGACGTGAGGCCAAAACTCCACCTGGTGGCAGAAACACAATAGGGAAATCAGAGCAGTCCTCATCAGGCCATCCACAGGCCCTCTTTTCTGAGAGAGGTTTGTTTCCTGGAGCATGTTTATTAAACCAGTTCTTAAATTCTTACAGAGGCATTATGTATTCTTGTATTTAAAATTTTTTCATTGCGCAGCTCATATGAGATGCGAGTCACAAACTGTTTCCATTATAGTTGATGTTGTTATTGTCATTTTATCTGGCACAGACTGATTATTATGCACGGTGTGTTTTGTGCAAGTAACGGTGCGACTTGAGAAATCTGTTGAGATGAAAGCTTATGCACTTTTCTGTTTTTCTGCTTGACAGTTTTGCCTGCAGATGGGATTGCACATCAGGCAACCACTTCACCGCAACATGCAGTTCCTGCCCTGTCATCGGCTTTTGAGCCAGTGCACCGACCCGATCGACAGAATTTCGCCTCCTCTGTCCCTCCATTTCAAGCAGCTTTCACACCTCCAGCCCCACACACGTACTTTTATACAGGCACTGGCCTTGGCACCCAGTCGCTAAACATGGTGGCACAGCAAAGTGGCCCAAGCTCTGGAGGTGTAGGTGGCTTCAGTCCAGATTTGAATGCGAGCCAGATGGGCAGAACCGGGGTTCCAGGACCTTCACGGGGCATCCAGACCTCAGGCGTTCAGGGCCCTTCACGCAGCGTGCAGGCTGGGATTGTGGCCTCTGCCGATGGCTTTGGTGATCACGTTGCTGCACATGGTGGAACAGGATCCAGCGACAGATCACAGCCAACGGTCATTCACGTTCCGGTCCCAGTGTACGTAGGAGCGACTTCCTCGTCCTCCCACCCTATTGCACAGCCACCCACAGCAGTACCAGCTGGCCTAACTGCTGGTGAAGGTTTTGTGGCAACCGGCACAAGCTTTGGCCCAGGGAACCAGCCACGTGTGGCCTTTGACCCTGTAACCACTCAGTACAGCTACAGCGATGGAGGATCAGGAGCACCCGCTCATTCAGGGATTGTCTACCCTTTTCCACCCCAGGCTGGATCAGCGCAGCCAGGGGTGTACAACGTCGGCACACAGACGTATGTCCCAGCTGGGCCAGCTCAGCAAGTGACCTACCAGCCCGCCCGAGTGTACGTGCCTGCCAGTGCTGATGGTGGATGGAGTGGGCGCGTTTACTACCCTGCTGTGGGACCTATCCTGACGCCAGCACCAGGTGCACCACCTCCACCCCCTCCATTGGCTGTGACCGTCATGGGACCTCCATCTCCAGGCCCACATCCTGCTGTGGTCCCAGTAACACCAATTGCCTCAGGAACACCTGTCCGAGGGGGACACGCAGTACCTGTCAACTTTGGCGGATCACATGATACAGCTCCACCAAGCCCTATTAGTAAGTGAATCTTGGCAGAGGTGTGTGTGTGTGCATGTGTGTGTGTGTCTGTGTATGTGTGAATGTGTGTGTGCACGCGTGTGTGTGTGTGTGTATGTGTTGATGTATATTTAATATTTAAATCTTGTGCAAAATTTAGGGGTGTGTTTATTTCTTAATATCCAGACACAAGGCAGGGGGAGGGTATTTGGGAGAGTGACAGAGTGAATGAGAGATGTCAAACTCTTGGGCAGCTCACATGTCTTTCTCATTCATAATTTGAATCCCCCATATTTTCAGTCGTAAGACCACATTGATGGAGTTTAACAACAAATTCCTACCAGTGTACGAACAAAAGCAGATATGGAATGCATCAGGCAAAAAAATTATTTTACAAACTTAGCAGTGGGGAAAATTGGTTTGGGAAAAAACCAGACTATTAAGACAAGTTGTGTAATCTGCAAGCTTTCACCCCATCTCATCCATCCTTCCCCCCTCCCCCCTCCACACACACACACACAAAAAAAAACCTTGATGCTACCTGAGGTTTGTAGAACAGTACTCGCAGACTTCAATGGCAGTCTGTAATTGACAAAAAAAAACAAAACAAAACAGAACAAAACTCACAAAAATCCATGTACGTAAAATATTTTTTGTCAGGGTGATTTGTACAAGCACACAAGCATTGTGGAGTAACACATCATTGCATGTAACACATTGCATGTAACACATCACTGCATGTCCTGTAAAGTTGTCTTTCCCTTATAAAGCAAGCTTCTGCTGTATCACTGTATGTAGACCTTAGACTTTCCATTTCCCATTCACATACAGGCAAGCCATATATACACATGAACAAGGGGGTCAGTGGGGGATCTAGACATGACTTTTAAAGGTTTTTTTTCATAATAGTATTCTTATGAAAGGTTTTTCTTGAGACTTTTAGTAACTGTCTTTGTCCAGATTTCAAGCCAAATAAGTATATAAAAAAAATTGGGGGGGGGGATTTTTCACACCAGTCCTAACTATACAACAAAAGTAAATGCTACACTGATAAGACAACTCAGGTTTGCTAATTCTCAAGTTGTACTTTGCCCACAGAAAGAGATATGGTTTGGTACAAGAGTGTATGTTCTTCAGAGAAATGAAGAACACTCTGTGTCTGTTGTAAACAATACTCCTTGTCTGAGAGCCATTGTGCTGTCATTTAATAAGAGTTACAGAGTGCTGCCAATGTGTGGATAAAACTGAAGGCGAATGTCCTATAAGGACTGATGGACCTTTCCCACCTCCCACCCCCCCTCTCTCTCTCTCTCCACGCCCCCCTCTTCCCTCTCTTTCTCTCTGCCAAGGAAAGCCAAGATAATGTAAAATAAAAATAAAAACACATGTACCTGCCCATAATTGTGACAACACACCTAAAATATTCAGGAAAACAAGTATATTGTAGGTTTGTACACAAACCTTGTCAAAAATATTTTAGCACATTAAATTAACTGAACAGATAAATAGTTTACTCTTGGAAATTAACAAATCTTAGTCAAATGTGAGCTTCTAGAGGAAGCTCCGACACAGTCCGACACAGTGAAAAGCTCCACACATTTCAGGTTTTTTTAAAAAAAATCTCCGCGCGTTTCTGTGTAAACAATGGCTGTTAGAGGCAGCACTCGATCGGCAGAGAAGACTCAAATTCGCGAGTGGTAGCAGACGACGTTACACACAGCGCCTTGTCGGCAAAATAATTGTTCAGAATTTAATGAGATTTATAGTAGCTCCAGGACACGCCCCTAATTCGTTTCTTCATCGAGATTTTACGTTTCTCGTTGGCAAAGGAAAGCGTTTCTGATGAGAAGAATGTAACGGCCGGAGGGTGCATTGGATCGAACCATAGATACAAGCACGGCTGTTGAGAAGGATATGATCTGTCGTGTTCGGACTTGCTGCCGTAGTTAACGCCAGAAATGTGCGTGACCTTGCGGAGGCAAGTTTTAGATATCCATTCCTCAGGGGTATACATCGCCACCAACTCGCCGCCACCCCCACCCCCAACTCCACGCTGTCGATCCGTCACACGTAGGCAAGCCGATTGAAGTGCGCAAGTTCAAGTGTTTTCAAACTTCAGGCCTCAGATAAAGTATGCTTTTGTTCTCTGGGAGCAGGAACCTCTTGTCAGGAATCCCTTCAAACGTGATATCGTCTAACCGTTTCGCGGTTGTGTTGCAAGCCGGACGGCTCGACTGTGTTTTGTCTTTCATCCTGTGTAACGATCGATCGAGGCAGGGGGTGTTTGTCGATACGTGTGTAGGGGAACGCGCGTGCTTAGAGCAGCGGAGGGTATCTCGAAACGGGGCGGTTGTGGCCTGTCAAGTGATCGAGCCATAACGTCAGTGTTGCGGTGCCAGTACGCCTGCATGCATGCAGTTCGCTCGCTCTCACGCGCAGGGATTATAATGTAGTGCCACTCACCCTAAACAGTCATTAGCCGTGACGTTGCTATTTACTACACGTCTGTAGCATCCGGTCGGTCACCAGTGTCTGTTTCATGCAAGAAAAACAAAACCTAAGTGCATTAAGTGGAACGCCAGAGTCAGGCGACGTGCCAGTCTGACATCTTCACAGATGTCAGAAGGGATTATCGTAAAACCATCGAAAGCATGAAACCACAAGGTTGCAGACTTGTAGTTTTACATTTGTTTCAAAATGATAGTCCAGTCACGGTAGCACTAACTAGGTAGATGGCTGTAGATGACAGAATTTTCAGTAGTACTAGACTGCAGATTGAAGTGTTTCTAATGGAATGAAGAAGTGGAATATCAATTCACGGAGATCGTGAGATTTGGCAGCTTGGATGTCATGCAGTGTGTAGGATGTGTTATGGAATCTTAACAACCTGACATAGATAAAGCTATGAAGGAGACATTTGCAAGGGGTGAGTTCTTATAACACTGCTACACCTCTAGTCTTTTTGAGTGTGTGAGAGAGATAGAGAGTGTGTGTGTGTGTGCATGTCCACAACTATATCTCTGTCAAAAGGAATTTCACTTTTTCAGCTTTCTGTCATGCCCTGTCACTTGCATACCTTTTTCACTTGATTGATCCTGCAGCTACCTCTGTCTGTTTTCGTTTTCTTTTCATTTTTTGGGTGGCACATTTGGACTAAATTGGAGGAAGGTAGAGCTATTTACAGTAAATGCACTGTAGTGAAGTTTATTTATTTTGTGTATATTCGTTGTACACTTTGAGTTGGACTGCAGGCTGGGAAATTCTGCAGTGATGCCATCCTTTGATGATTGTCTGTTTTGCTGTCTGTGTGGGGGGTTAGATGTGTGTGGTTTTGTGTACTTGGGGGTGAGGGTGGAATCATGCTTACGTATATTTATTCATAACAGGGCCTGCACCCATGGAGTCACCCAGTCGAGGCATCCTTAAAAACAGAAGTGGTGGGGGTGGAGGAGGGGATGCATGCAGTGACGGCAATGACAGCTACCTGTTCTGTAATGTGCCAGAGCATCACGACTTGGTGAGTTTCCGCAGATGACAGTGCGGCATCTTCATACAGCTTCAGTTCTGCTGAGCAAAATAGCTTTCTGAAATGCTGAGGTCAAGACTTGCAAAAGATGAATGCCTGGAATGCTAGGATGGATATGTGAAATACTGGTGAAGATTATTACAATTATAATAACTCCAGTTATAGATGTGTATCTAAAACACTAATAATAATGATCACGTTAGATGGCTATGTTGACTTCTGTTTTAAAAGATTGTGAGTTTTGGGTCTAAAATACTAATGTACAGAATACGTCTGATGTGCAGGAGGATTACATAGCGGAACTTCAGGAGAAGCTTCGACATTTGAAAGCTAAACTACTCCAAGAGAAGGTGTGTGTGTGTGTGCAGTCCTTGGGTCTCTTCCATAGCCTTCTTTAACGTTCTTCATGTCTCAAGTTCTTCAATGCAAACACATTTTTGTCTTCAAAAACATCTTGTATACTGTTTTTTTTTTCATAATTGACTATGTTTAAATGTAACCTGCGTGTTTTCAGAGTCTGAAGGAGGAAATAGTCGTGGATAATGACAGGAAGCTGATGAAATCCCTTTTGAATGAACTGGAGGTCAGTTTTCAAACTTTTGAAGCCAAGCTTTTAAAATTTGATAGCTTGCATGCATTATTCCACCCTCTTGAGATTGTGTTGTGATTCCTTGAACATTTTCTTTCCCCTTGTCATGACATTTTTTGGTGCTTTAGAAATAAATAGTATTATCTGGAGGGAATTTAAAAAGCTGATGATAACATTATATCAATACAAATATTGCTGTAGAAAAGAAATATTGTAGTTGGCATGCATCAGTAGTAACATCTGTGTTAAGCTGTAAAAATCTGGAATGAACTGGATTAAATTGGGTTGAGCTGCATAAAATCTGAGCTGTTGAATAAAATCTTGTTTGAGCTTCATAAAATCTGAGCTAAGTTGAATAAAATTTGGATTCAGCTTCATTAAATCTTGGCTTAGATGCATAAAATCTGGACTGAGATGGATTAAATCTTAGTTGAGCTGCACAAAATCTGAGCTGTATAAAGTCTGGGTTAAGGTGCATTAAGTCTGAGTTGAACTGTATACAGTCTGGGTTGAGCTGTAATTTAGGTTGAGCTGTATAATATGTGGGATGAGCTGCATAAACTCAGTCAAGTTATAAAAAATCTAGGTTGAAGTGTTTTAAATCTGAGTCGAGCTGCATAACATCTAGGTTGGTCTGGATTATATTTGAGTTGGGGTGCATTAAGTCTGGGTTGGTCTGGATTATATTTGAGTTGGGGTGCATTAAGTCTGGGTTGCACAGGATCGACGGGAAGAACTGGAAGGGCTTGATTTGGCCATCGAACGTCAGAAGCGAAACCTGAAGGAAATGAAAGAGGAGGAGAAAGGACTAAAGCACAAGAGACATGATGCACGTGAAGAATTAGAGAAACTACGAGACAAGAACATCAGACGGCTCCTGAAAACGTGAGTTTCGATTATTCAGATTTATTACAAAACCACTGCCTCTCTCCTCTCGCTACTGTCTCTGTCTTTCTGTCTGTTCCTTCTCCCCTCTCTTTCTCTCTCTGTCTCTCTCTCTCTCTTTTTAGAAGCCAAATGCATCATAGCATACTTAAGGCATGATTAATTTCAAGCAATAGAAAAGATAAATTTCTAGATACAGTAAAACCTCCAATATATGACTTTGAAAAAACAGCCCAAATCAGGTCTTATAATGGAGGGGTCTTATAAGAGAGGACTAGTTGCACTGAACCGTTAATACAACAAAGGGTTAAACATAGAAAATGAAATAAGATTTTAAGGAATGAATTACTACAAAATCAATGATATAAGCTATTTGTCCTTCTGTGAAATGTTGAAAAGACATGCAAGTCATATAGTGTACAAAGCCATCACTTCTTTCTGTCCGTTAGGTGTAAAGTCGTAAATGGATGTCGGGTGCAATATTTATTGGCGGTTTCCCTTTGTTGCTTCTTTTTTAGGAGCACTTTCAATCTTTTTTCTAGATTTAAAACAGTTTTTTTTGTGCTTCTTATGGGATTTGGGGTCGACATTTAGTGTTTCTTGGTGAACAGGTTTGGAAAAAAAAAGTCTGCTAACCTTTTTTTCCGCTCAACCAGAGAAAGTCGTATACTGCACAAAACCTGCCACTTTCATCGGTCGGTGGTTGGGTTAAGGAGGGAGTCATAAATGAGAGTAATATAGTAAATGGTCTACGTGAATAATTTTTGAGTCGTATGCAGAAGGAGGTCATATATGGGCAAGTATTATATGGGAGGTTTTACTGTATTTATATCGTGCCTGTAAGTATAAAAGCAGAATGATACTATAATATTGGTTTCTATATTTGAATCCTCGACTTTCATCTTCCTTTTCTTTCTCTTTACAAATTGTATAAACATAAGGTGACTGGGTGTGTAAAAGCCAAGGTTATGTCGGCAGACTGGAGAAAGAGATGTGTGGCAAGGATGGGAGTGTATGTTTCTGCATATGCACATGTACATGCGCTAGTATGTGCAGATGAGTAGAGGCAGGGTTATTTTTTTTCGTGGCATGTTAATGAAGGATTTACATGATAATTTATGGTCTCCAACATTATGTTAAAATGTCTTGTTTTGTAATGGCCTTGCAATAAAAATTTCAAACGTCAAATGTATATATGCGCGTGAATGAATGTTTGCTAATGTAAATATATTCGGCACATGCTAAATGCTTTTACACTAATAAATTCTTCTGTCAAGAATTCTTTTGTGGAAAGGTTTTGGCATGAGTTTTTCATCCACCAATAGTAATTTTTTGCTTCAGCTTGCATGGATGCATTTGACCCCCTTTCTTAGCCTCATCATATTTGAATCCCATCAGAATTTTCCGAAGTACAACTTTTTTGTTTACTGGACTAGAAACCGTGGTTCAGTAGAAGACAGCTTTGATGACGAAGTGGAGCGCAGCAGACAAAGGTACCTTCGTGATGAGCTAGACTGCCTAAACCGCACACTGGCCAAGCGACAAGCACAGCTTCGCGAGGCAGAGCGAGCCCTCAAGGAATGTAATGCTGATCTCAAGGAGGTCCGAGAGCAGGTATAGTTCGTTATTGCTGGAATTTAAATACTGCTAAGCCTGATTGTGGAATACATGTATTATGAGTCGTACAAAGTTGCTTGTCTTATTTAATCTAGTGAAAAGTTGTCTGTCACTGATGGCAAGAAAGGGGAAGTGGTGATCTGTGGGGAGTGGTAATTCCTACTGCTTAAAAATGGATCCGATCTAAGTCAGAGAATATGTCTCATTCAACAATATCATGTTTATTTTTTCCTTTTGTCTGCCAGGCTAGAGAGACTGTCAAGCGGTATGATGATGCAGCTGTCAGCTTGCAGAACGCAATCAGCGAGCAGCAGGAGATAGATCGCCGTGCCAACGAAGTTGGCCTGCAGCTGGTGCAGTCAGTGGAGCGGCTTGCTTGTGCTAAAGCAGATCTTAAAGACCTGGAGCGCAAACGTCAGAAACAGGAACGTCTGTTGAAGGATATTAACCAGGTGTGTATTTTCTGTTGAATGTGCAGACACTGTCCTGATAAAAGTTGTGTTGCATGTTCAGTACGATATGTGCAATGACCTAAGGTGTGTTAATGTTAAGAATCCAGATAATATGCTAGAGTTTATGTTGTCACTTGAATTTCTATCATCCCTTGAAGTCTGCTGATAATGTAAGGTCTTTGATTTATATAAAAGAAATTTCAGGTATTTTAAATATTATTTACATTTTCTGTTCCTAAAATTGTGCAAGAGAGCACACGCTTTTATTTTCACATTATCATGTATCAGGTCATTGCAAAGAAAGATACAGAATTTCAGGCTGTAGATACCCAGGTCAAGGTTACCCAACAAAGGTCAGTAGAACTAGAAGAATGATAAATGTATTTTACAAAAATTTGTATGTGTTATTTGTGCATGTTAGGCTATGGCAACATGTGTGAGTGTGTGTGTGTGTGCGTTGGACCATAAGCGAGTGTATAAATGCAGCCCGGAGATGTTTAAGCATGTGTTTAGAATGGGTGATGTTGTCTTTATACACGTTGCTGATTTTGTCCATGTCAGATGTGGATGCCAAATATTGATGTCAAATGTCTAATGTTGACCACAACTTGACAGCCTCCAGAAGATTCAGGATGAGCTGGCACTCTCCACTCAGCAGGAGAAGGAAGTTGTAGATGCCCTAAGAGACAGCGAGGATATACTTGGAAAACGTCGAGCCGAGATTGCCCGCATGCGAGACCAGGTGAGGCGATGGAGTTTTTACAGTTAGTACTTTCTCTAAACACACTTTGCAGTTTGGCATTTGTGAATTTTCCTTTTTCTTTTTTTTTATTGAGAAATGTTTATCAGAATCACAGAATTTGTCCCTCTAAAGCCTAGATTTTAGTTGGTTTTTCATGTCATGTGCGTAAAACAGGCAACTTAAGTAGCCTTTGTGATGTTAAAAATTAACAAATGTGCTGTCAGCTAAAAGCGTGCCTTTGGGAAAGGGAGAAAAAGTATTGATCAGAGGTCCATGTGAAAATTTCAAGTCATTTTCTTGGTGTGTGATCATGCATGAACTCATTTTATCTGTTATTTTATTCACATTTTTCTGCAGTATTCAAAGGTTAAAAACGCTCTCGTACAAAAGGTATTAAGTGAACTCTTGTCGCAACTTTGTTTGTAGCTCACCACACTCTACACTAAACTGTTTGGTTGAGTGTGATTTTTGTGGTAAATTCCTGTGTTTGTCATCTGTTACAAGCATGATTCAGTCATATGCATGCTTTTTCCTGTTCCTTTTAAATTTATTTACCTTATTTGAATTTTGGGATTAAAGCATACTTGGGATTTAAGCATACTTCAACTAAAAATCTGGTCAGGAGGTCCTGTGTAAGAAGAATGCACTCTTTTTAAATTTTGGCATGTTTCCTCACTGCACACTAGACAGTCTCTCACAAATGGTGTCTATGTGTGTCTTTCTTACCACTTGCCTCTTTTTAAAGTCCAATTTAGAAGCAAGGATGATTATTGGTATACCAGGATTTATTAACACCATTTTATGACTAAAGTAGAATTTTAAAAAATAACAGTTTGGAGTTTGTGGGAAGCACTGTCTCCCAAATGTTGGCGGTGGCAGACATGGAGTCTATGTGAAATGCATGCAATTGAATTACAGTAAAACCTCCAATATACGACTTTGAAAAAACAGCCCAAATCTGGTCTTATAATGGAGGGGTCTTATAAGGGAGGACTAGTTGTACTGAACCATTAGTACAACATGTAGGTACATGTGCCATGATGTACTGTGTAGGTACATGTACCATGATGGATAGGGTGAGAAATAAACACATCTGCATGTACGTTATCATGCCAGCCAATTGCAACGTGTTTTCAAATTGTTCTTTATTTGCCACTGAACCACATGTTAAAATAGTTTTTTTTTGCATCTCAGTTACTGAACATGTATTTTTTTTCACACATCAAACTTACTTTCGCATCATTGGGGTCAACATTTTGCATTTCTCAGTGAACATCTTTGCAAAAAGAAGTCTGCTAACCTTTTTCCGCTTGACCATGGAAAGTCGTATACTGCACAAAACTGGCCACTTTCATCGGTCGGTGGTTGGGTTAAGGAGGCAGTTGTAAATGGAAGGTCATTTATATAGTAAATGGTCTCCATCAGAAAGTTTTGGGTCATATGCCAGAGGGGGTTGTTTATGAGTGGGTCTTATATGGGAGGTTTTACTATACATGTTTTTGTATTTAAGTTATGAGAACTTTCTCCTTCTGTATTATTTTGTTCTCAGTTTCTTGATTTGTTAGTATTAAATGGGCTTAGCAAGGGCTTTTGCTATGACAGTGCAGACATTTCTTGCTGCACATAAAAGTTGTCCTAATACCAGACCATCACATGTCTTTTAATTCTAATTCTTTGTTGCATATCTCATCAGAAGAAAATTAGTGTCAGTATGAAGTCATTTAATGTTTCTGTTTCATAAGACTTCCCTGAGGTCTTGGGGTGGAATTAGGCATTCATTTTATAACGGCTTTTCAGTCTAAGGAAAACAGTGGAGTGGCATTATTCTTGTTATGCACTTTTGAGTAATGTTCTTTATTTACTTTGTAAGTAAACCCTGCCCCCTACCCAAGACCCAATAAATGTTTTGATTACTTTATAAGTGGCTTTGTAATGGTGGCAACAGGTGGAGAGCCAGAGGTTAGAGCTGGAGCGTTTGGATCAGCAGGTAGGCCGCAAACAAACTGAGCTACAGCTGCTGCAAGAGAACCAGGAACGGCGGCAGGTCGAACTGAACTCTGTCCTCCGACAGGCAGAGACGGAAGTGGCAGCCAAGCAGCGTGAAATCAAGGTGAGGCCAGGTAGTGCTCAGCGCAAGCTCGTCATGCAATGATGTTCCGACATGGTAATAATACTTGCCATCATTTTTTATAATTGTTTAAAATAATCGTTTAAAATAAAGGTCAGCCATATAAGATTGGCACTAGTACAGCTGCCAAGTAGTGGATCAGTACATTTGACCGCATTCGTTTCTGTCGACGTTTCTGACTTGCTGCATCTGAAGGATGAACAGTCACAGCTGGAGCAGCTGGAGCTGCAGAAGACAGACCTGGCCTCCGTGCTGAAAGCTCGGCGCTCGGAGCTGCACAAGATCCAGGAGGAAGTGCAGCAGGAAGAGGAGGTGCTGCAGCGGCTGACGTCCTCCGTCAACAAGAACAAATCGGAGCTGAAGCACACATACGAGATGCAGAAGCTGGAGCAGAACGAGCTGGAGAACTTGCGGGCGCAGCATGCACAGAAGATGGCCGACCTGGAGAGAATACAGCGGGATCTGCTTGAGGTCAGTTCAGTGCAGCTTCACAGCACACCTGTTGGGTCATTTTGAACTGTTTGCTTTTTTAAAAACAGTGAAATTAGAATTTAATTTGAAATCATCATTGATAAAGAAAGAAGGTTGTCCCAATGATCAGCATAAACTTATAACAGTACCCATGATACAAATTAAAATGTATGTGTGTGCTATAGATTATGATGGAAATGACCTTTGGCATTGTGGTCATTTTTGGCCAATTGTTAAAAACCCATGTAATATCATGCTACCTCTTCATTTTTAACAAAATGAAAAATTAAAAGTTGTAATCAGATTTTGCTGCATTGCACTACACCATCCCACCTTCACCTTTTTACTAAAACGCAGGAAAAATCAGACTTGGAGCAACTGAACGCAGAGACGAGTCGAAAAGGAGCAGAGCTGGAAAGGTTGCGCCAATCAGTAGACAGGGAACGGACTGAGGTTGACAGCTTGTCATCTGAAAAACAGTCTCTGGAGGACCGCATTTCTAATTTATTAAAAGAAAAGGGAGCTCTGGAAGAGAACTGTAAATCACTGGATGACAAACTCAACACAATGAAAAGGTAAGGGCGCTGACAGGATGCAGAGAGACGGGGGTATCAGAGAATGACATCATGTTTTGTGGCAGTTGTTTCATTGGGTTTCTGGACTGGGAGTGTGCCCTAGACATTATAGTAACACATGGCAGTATAGCATTTCCTTTGTGTTTGGCAAGCACAGGATAATTTTCAGTAGGATCATGGAGAGTGAAAAACGATATTAGCTTATGATGATTGTTGGATAGACAAGGATCAGATTTCTCTCTATGATTCATTATACATACGTGTATCATATGAATTTAGGACTTCATTTTTGTCTTGTGACTCTAAGATTCATTATTTTGCTCATGTGACTCTACAACTTATTGTTCTGTTCGTGTGACTGCATGACACCACTTTTGTTGAGTGTCTCTAGGACTCATCCCTCTTGTTGTGTCTCTAGGACACACCACTCTTGTTGTGTCTCTAGGACACACCACTCTTGTGTGACTCTAGGACTCACCACTCTTGTTGTGTGACTCTAGGACTCACCACTCTTGTTGTGTGACTCTAGAACCCAGCGCATCACTGAAGAAAAGTTGGAGACAGGCACCCGCCGACTTGAAGCACTGGAACAAGAACTAGGTTTGCGAGAGCGTGAGATGGATGATGCAAACCTGCAGCGCACCATCCTACAGAAGGATCTGCAGATGCTGAAGCAGAATGTCAAAGGTGTGTACCCAGACAATTTCCTTTCCAAAATAGGCTTCTGAATAGACCAAGATATGTGGATGTGTCTCCTAACGTGCTTGGCATTTGGTTTTTTCACCCTGAGCCAGCTAATAAGCTAATAAGGCTGTATAACACCTGGCTGGCGCCACTTACGGAAGAAATTCTGCACCCTGGAGACAAGACTTAAACCCATATTCCACAGCTTTTGCTGACCTGGTGACAGACACTTAATTGTGTCAGTAGACTGACCTGTGTCATTTAAAACTACACACAGGGAAAGCTGGAACAGTCGGAAGATTTTTCTGTCAGAATGTTTGATGAAAACAGTCAGCTGAGCTTTCTGTCATGTGTGGACCAGAGCTGACAGTCAGATCCTTTAAAGATTTTTCCTCCTGAGTTTGAAGTTCAGAAATCATTGTGATAAAGTTATATCTCACGTCAGATGGTGGTGGTAGTGCCATCATCGGTTACAAAAGCAGTTTTAATGGAGATGTACATGTGTTGATCTACCGATCCTATCACCAAACCAAACCAAACCACGGTGAACGTCTGACAAGGAAGCAGCACGATGCTGAAGTGAGAGGGGAAAGGAAGAAAACCAACACAAAGGAAAAAAAGGAAAAAGGGAAAGGAATTAGAAAGGGGAAAAAAGAAATAAGAAGGAGAAACAATGGAATGATAAAAAAAGTGGGCTGAAAATGCTACCAAAAACATGTTTAAACCTACTTCAACAATGTAGCGATACAACAAAACTCACATTATTTACTAAATGCTACACATTGCTGCTAGCTTAAAACATCATAGGTCACAAAATACTACACACTATCACAACCTGAATACATCATAGATTGCAAACCATTATGAGCTTGAACCAACATCAACTAGAATCAAAATCTTGCTAGTCGAAACCACAGTAATTACAAGTGTCATCAATTGAAAACATTACCAAAAATCATACACCCTAGTGCACAACACTGCAGGGTGAACAATTCCAACTACATTTTGCAATTGAATTCATCTGATAAAATATGTGCCTAATCAAGATACACAGTATAAAGTCACAAACCAGCTTACAAGACTGAAAGTGCAGATAAAGGTTTCATCCCTTATACAACCAACCACCAGGATTACCAGTTTGAGCATGGCACCACAGGCAAAGAATGAGCAAGAGAAAAAAAATGGATTTGCATGTTGTCATGGCTTTTCTTCTCATCACCGCCTATGCTGGGTGTGTGCAGGGTTACACATGTTATGTAGGCACGCATGCTTACACACTTAACACCAGCTGCACACAGTGCATTGTGAGGAGACCCAGCGGTTCTGTGGCTGCAGTCTTACTTTCTGTGCAGACACAAAACAAGAGCTGGAGCAGCTTCAGACCAGCATCAGCGACGCAGAGACATCGCTTGGAAGTCTGGACCAGGATATCCGCAGCAGGCAGCAGAAGAATGATGAGATGCGCCTGGAAGCGCAGCGCTTGGCCGAAGCTGTTCGGCAGAGTAATGCAGCCTGTGAGGAGACGAGTCGCCAGGAGCGAGCGAAGCATGAAGAGCTACAAGATCTGCTGCGAGCAATCGCAGATAGGGAGCGAGAACATGAAGATGCCCGAAAGGTGAAGTTATTTTTGTTTGGTGATACTTCCTTATTATTATTGTCTTTTTTCCAACGTTCAAGGTAACATATGCAAATAGTATCAAAAATAAAGACTATTACCTAGACTGTACTGTGTCAGAAAATTTGTTGGGCAACTTTTGCATTGGAAAATTTCTTGGGTTAAATTAAGGTCAGAAAAATTCCTGAGCTAACCTTTTGTTTGAGCATTCACTGGACTGTATTTAACAGGTATGTTCAGGTTTGGCTTTGGGGTTTTTTGAATGGCTGACTTTCTTATCCTCAGGCTCTAAATCGTGTGAGAAAAGAAATTGAGAAAGAAGAGAATAAGCTGAACAAGGTCAGTCAAATGCTTGCTGCAACAGCATATGTAGTCATTATATAGACCATTGCATTTCTGTCATCTCATAGGCATTGCTGGTGTTTTACAACCTTTAGTGTCTGTGTAGGACATGGGTTTGAAGGGGAAGTGGGGAGGTTTATGTATTTACGAGTGTGAGCATTTATGGGCATATGTTAGCATGCACAGTGCAATTGGTGTATGTCAACACTTTGTGTTATTTCTGTTTCTGCTGATAGGTAATGACTAATGCGAATGCCAGCCTAGAACAGATTCGGTCAGATATGGTCAGCAAACAGGAGGAGCTGGACAAGACTAGTCAAGCTCTCTCACATCTCAGAGTGAGTACAAGCACTTGCACAAGTTGGAATAAATGCTGACATCTGCAGTTTTGGACAAAAATTAAAGCTATGCACAAATTACAGAAAATCTAGACATATGCATGGGTGAGAGTACAGACATGCCTTAGAAAGAATACCTATCCGGACAGTGTTCTATGTAAGTCTAAAGAACAAAATTTTTGTCAGTCGGAAATCCTTGTGGATGAATGGCATAAACATTTTAGAGTATATTTTAAGCTCCAAGCTGATTAGTGCAGAGAAAAATTCAGTATTATTTGGCATGCTAACTGTAGCTTTGTCTATGTGTCACATAGATTTATTTTTTTAAAAGTTTTTTTCAATGTTTTTTTTTCTATTGTTGAGCCCCAGTTGTTCACATCACAATGAAGTGACACACTGGTTAACATTGACTCCTAAAAGGTCATACATAATATTGTTAGCAATAATAATTATTTTATCAGAAATAATAATGACATGGAAGGTAAATATGGTTTTATTTCTCCTGTCCAGAAAGAGGCTAGCGAAATGCATGCAAATGGAGAGCAGTTTGATGAAATGCAGAAACACATTCAAGAACTAGGTCAGTGACCAAACAATTTGGTGTGATGGGTGAAAAAGACTCATGGTCTGCATTAGGTTAATATTTAATTTAGTTCTCTAGCTTTTTCACATTGTATTGATGCAAGGAGAATGGAGTTTCTGACTGAGTGTGCCAGGTTAATATTGAAAACAAAGGGTTACTGGGCATGGTGGATTATGCAGAATAGCCTAATTGCCTTGAATTTGTTGAAACTTGCTGGGATGTTTGCAGAGAAGGAGATGGAAGAGCGTAACAAGGAAAAAAGTGAGTTGGCCAAAGCCCTTTCGGTGTCCTATGAGGAAGTACAGCGACTCCGTAAAGAGTCCACCGAGGTGAGAGCATCCTTGTTTTTCTTCTTAGGGTGATGGGACAGTCGTAGGTTTGTCACGTCCTGGGTTGGTTTTTTTTTTCTTTTCTTTCTCTCACTTTCTCTCTTTCTTGATTGATGATGCTGTGGGGCAAGGAGAAGCAAGCTTTAGAAATGTGTGTGCTTGATGGTGGGGGAATCGTGCAGGACTGCTTTAGATAAACATGGTGGGATTGATTTTGTTTTCATTTTTTCGCTTCGTCTCCAGCAAGGAAATAGCTGTGGTCTCAGGTGTAGAAGCGTTATGTGTGCTTCGGTGCTAGGAGTTTTGTGCCCTTAGATTTTCCTTGCTTATTCTCTAAATAGAATCTGTGCCATGAGAATAATGCACAGTGTTTGCTCATCCTTTCTCAGTTCCCCATCTATTCCAGAAGCTATTCATGCACAATCGACTAAAATTAGATCTCTAATAAAGGAAGGCATCTGTTCTTTCGTTTTTCTTTTTTTGGGGGGTGGGGGAGGGTCCAGTCTCCTTCAACTGTTCAAGACTTGCAGTTTTGAAATTCCTGTATTTGAAAATTCTACCACTGATGTTCAGTTTCACTTACTTGGAATTGTATGCCTTTGTAATACTCATATTATTTTTCATTCTATCTTTTGAAGCAGAGTCAATTTTTTCTCTTGTAAGAGCATGTCTGAGGAATTTTTGTTCTGTAAGATGGAAATGGTTTGGGGGTTTTTTTTTTTGCTCAGTCATCTGCCAGTCGATTTTTCAGTCATTTTTCAAAGATTACTTTTAATGTGAAAAGGACAAACAACACTTTTACAAAATAATAAGATAGCATTGCATCCTTCTGCCATTCTTGGTAAATTATGTAAGTGAAACTATTTCAGATCTTCTAGTAAATCTGTGCTCTCATGCATGCTGTCTTGGCTCACTAGGCTCATGAACTCATGAGGAAAGAACAACACACGTATGAGAACACACTGACTGATATACAGCAACAGCTAGAAGAGAGAAAACAGGTATGCACATGTAGAAGCATGCCTTTTTTTCAAATCATATGAGTTTTTATACAGTAGAGGATGAGAACACTTAGCATCGTGATGCTTTCAGGCAGGTTGCAGTTTGGGGTGGGGGGAGGGGGAGGGGAAGGGTACATTTTATCATCATAGGCACTGACCCAGAATTCTAGAATTCTTTCTTTATTAAAAAAAAACCCTGTAGTTTTAGAATTCCAGAGTGAGTAGATGCTAACCCTGTTGTTATCACCACCAGGAGCTGCAGCAACTGCAGCAGCGCTCGGCAGCACAAGTGGCAGAACTGCAGAGATTTGCTGAGCAAGAGTTCAGGCG